>JAJALE010000856.1:0-193114 GCA_022627125.1 Fusarium chuoi
AGTAAATATAATTTATATTAAAATATATAATAAACTAATAGAAGTAAAAAGACTAAAAGCCTATAAAGTAAAAGCAATTTAGGAAATAAAGATAATTAATAAGAAAATAGAATACTTAATTAAATAGAAAGACTATCTAGAAAATAAAAATATATAGAAACCACTAAAATATCTTATTAATGCCTAATAACTCCTAAAGAACTTTTACTAAAAACTAAAAAAGGATTTAAAATAGCAGACTAGTTAATAAGGTCTATTATACCTGCCTTAATTAATTCTACTATAATAAAGGAATTAAAAGGTATAATTAAATTTTTTACCTTTTTATTATTATTTATTGCCTTAAAATCCCGCTTAAAGGCCTTTAGCCCTTTAGATTAAATTAAATGCTTTTAATAATAAAGATATATTAGCTTTAAAAGATACTTATTTAGTTAATATTATAATTAAATAAGCTCCTCTTTAATAGCCTTTTTATTAGTTTTAATTTAATTCTTTTTTTAAACTAAATAATCTACTATAAAGATTAGTATAAAATACCTTATAGATAATAATAAAAACTAACCTTTTAGTAATATTATATCTTTCCTATTATAAAAATAACTATAATAGATATATTTAGAATAATTCTTCTATCTATCTTTTATTATATATTTAATATAATTTTTAATATATAAAAAATAAAATATAATTTTATAACTAATAGAGGTAATAAGTTTTATATAGATAAGATAATACTAAATTACTATAAAAGATATTCTATTAATAATAGTAAAGAAATATAAATTTAAGTTAAACTTACTAAAAATAAATATAAAAGAAAAATAGATATATAGGTCTTAAGGGCAAGACTAATAAAAAAAGGAAGATTATATTATAACCTAAATAGAAAAAGCGCTTATATTATATATACCTTATATTTTTCTTTTAATTATTTATAATTATAATATATTAAGGGATTCTATAAGTAATTACTAAGACTTAATTACTAAAGTCTAAGATAGATTACTAGTAATTCTAGTTAATTACTAGTAATTCTTAAGAATTACTACTAACTTTATGGCAATCTCCTTAATTACTATTAATACTATATAATATATAAATATATTTCTTTAGTATTAAATAGAATTTAGTTTATTAGTTTTTAATAAGACTTCTTTACCTTAATAAGCCTAATATATATTATTAACTATTAAGAGATATAATAACCTAATATAATTAATATAATGCCTTATATATTCTGTAAATATAAACCTAGTATAGACTAGTTTACTTATTTAGAAACCCCTAACTGTTATATATTTTAACTATTAAATTACTGCTATAGCCTTTAAGGCAGGTTTATAATATTATAAAGTATAAAATATATTAAAAAGTAAAAAGACATTATAGGCTATTTATTAATTACCTATTATATTAATTTAATTATAGTAAAAGTTATCTTAAAAGTATTATTTTAAGTTAATAGGCTTATTTATATTAAGTAACTTACTTTTAGGTATTTTATATATTTTAAACTTAATTATCCTTATAGATAAATAATAGCTATTTATTTATATACCTTTAGAATTAATTATTAAAATATTTAGCTTTTTAGCTAAAAGCAAGATTTTAGGTAATAATAAAGGTAATAAGTATCTTATCTATATATATTTTTTTTAGTATTCTTTACCTTTATAGCCTTAAGGCTAAAGCCTCTTTTTAACCCCTTAACCCTATTATAGTAGTAAAAGAGCTTGCTAGTAATTCTAAAAACGCAATTTGAGTCACTCGAAAATTATCACAGGATGCGTAATCTTGTCGGGAGCTATAAGCAGGTATTTGTTACCGTTGTCTAACTTTCCCCCGAAATAGATCCAAAATGTGCGATTGCCCTAGAATCTCAGCTAACGTAACTGGCGTATCCACGAAAACAGTGGCTGCTTCAGGATTGACCCTATTGCCGTTGAGTAACAAGCCCACGACTTCCACTACTGCCCTTTCTGCAGCCCAGTATAAGGGTGACCTGTGTTCGCAATCCATAGAGTCTGGATCCACGTTAGAGCGCTGCAATAATGTACGGACATTGGTCGCTGCACCTCCTTGAGCTGCCCAAGATAGAGGCGAACGGCCCGAATGATCTTTCGCATCAACTACGACAAAGGGATATCCCATTAGTAGCGTCACTGCATCACATGCCCGGTCATTTTCGGCCGCTTGGGACAATGCAGTACGGTCGTCATTATGACGCAGGTTTATGCCAACTCGTTTTGAGTCGAGCAGACAGCGCACAGTCTCAGCATGTCCTTTCCGCGATGCAAACATCAGAGGCGTCGTTCCGTTCTCATCAGCGCGATCAGCCGCTATGTCCAGGTAGGCTAGCAGCTGCTGCACTACGTCGTGGTCTCCATACCATGCACTCCATGATAGCGGTGTCCATCCAAAGTCATCAGCACAGTTCACGGATACCTCAGGCCACGGGAGTAGATATCTCACAACCTCTATGCGACCCATTCTTGCAGCACGCGAAAGCGGAGTAGCACCGGTATCGTCTTGACAGTTCAGGTCAACAGATTGATTTTCCGTTGTTGTCAACAGTCTGGTACCGGTAGTCAAATCTCCCATTTCGGCAGCATGTAAAAGTAAAAAAAATGTCGTCTCTTTTTTCTCGGCTGGTATTGCGGTTAAAATCATGAGGTTTCATTCTTTCTCTTGTAGTACTGCTTGCTTTGACGTAGCTGTGGTTTTCGGTCCCGCAGTCTGGAATGGAAGTAAGTTGTAAATTCAAGTGGTAGTCAGATTCACTGCTTTAGGTACCAAAACCGTCCTGTTATGCGATCTGTATTGAAACGCGGTAAGTTCAATTGGCTAAAAAGAGACCTGTGCTTAGATTTCTCACTAAGTAGACTGTGTTGATGAGGAATAGCGTACTCATGAACTCTGCGGGGAAGTCAAGTAGTCTTATGTCATCGGAGGTTTCGGAAGTTGTTGCACTTCCGAATTTACATACAGATCGCTACACTAATCAGTTTGTATGCGAACTGATGTCAATAAGTCTGAAACTTCATATTAGTCGGGGGGCTTACCGAGAGTGCCCCGTCTTGGATTGTAGAGAGCCCAACGACTTGTCATATTCCCAGGCATGGCGTCCCGAGGATGCCCCAGCTCAAGTTAAAGCAGCAGTCTTCATATGCCAAGATTGGATATAAAAGCTCGACTTAGTGGTTTATTGGCTTGATAAAAGGAAAACTGAACAACAATTAACGCAGACTACTAAGTAGAAAACCAGCAAACATATTTATAACATCCCGCTCGTCCTTCTTCACCATGTCGACTACATCTCGAGTAAAGGAACAACCCTATTTTGTCACTGAGGAAAAGCTCAAGTACCTGCCGCCCTACCTTCAGGGAGTATGCGAAACCCCCAATGAGGTAGAGTGTAAAACCTCAGGAGTTTGGCCTGATTGGGTCAATGGCAGTTTCATTCGGTTCGTCAATTCACCCCTCAATTGGATCTTCAACCTGGGGGCACGAGAGATCGCAATGAGTCTACACGAGTCCTCGCTAACGTATCTGTACTTAGCATGGGAGTTGGTCGCTATGTCATTCCTCTGTCTGAGGATGGCTCAAAGCCCAATGCAGTATCGCAGCACTGGTTCGACGGGTTAGCTATGCTCCATAAGTTTCCTATGGAAGACGGCCGCGTTTACTACAACAGTCGATACACCGCTGAGGGCGTAGTTAGGAAGGCCAAGAAGAATGGCTTTTTGCAGACTTTAATGGCGGGCTTAAATGCAAACACACCGCTCAAGGACGCTCAAGACCCTTGCTCGGCACTTCTTCGTGCTCAACAATCCGTCTGGATCCCCACGGGCCACATTGGCCCTGATGACTTCAACGTCAACATTCTACCTCGCAGAAGTTTCCATATTCCTACAAACGGAAATCCATACGACAAAGGCACACCATCGCAGAGGCCGGAAAAAGAAGAGGTAACAGTCGCTTTTCAAGTTTTGGCTGTCAGGGTACTAATCGTCCATAGATTCTCGTCTCCACCGACTTCAGTATGCTCCAAGTCGTTGATGGAAAAACGCTAGAGCCCAAGCGAATGCTTACCTATGCCGCTATTGACCCCGAGCTCGAAGGATTCGGTATCTGCTCCCATATCCTCAAAGATCGGCACAGAGGTGAGGAATTCAACTACCTCATCAACCCGAAAACTGGCGTCTTATCGATATTTGCACTCGACATCAAGTTAAACCCTTCCAAATTGTTGTGGAAGACTCCTCTCCCTGCTTGCAGGCCATGCTATGTCCATTCAATGGCCATGTCTAGCAACTATGTCATATTCATTCGCAACGTGAGCACATCTACTATACTGCAGTCTGAACAGCCCTACTCACTACTATCTATGTAGCCTATCTCCATGGACTTGTCAGATACCACTAAGGGATTCCTTCAATCTATGATCTATGAGCCTGACAGCCCTACCGAATTTTACGTACTCGACAAGATCACTGGAAAACAGTAAGTGCAGCTCGCATCCTATCCATCTACACAAGTAAACATACTAGAAATTCTAACTCTATAATTTAGCATTGCTTCATACAATCTTCCAGATAACATCATGTTCTTCCATTCCGTAAATGGTTACGATTACATCGATCCCCGTACAAACGAGATTAATATCCACATTGACCTCTGTGCATACACAGATCGCGTCCCTTACAACGACTATCACCTCAGCAACATCCTAGATCCTAGTGCGCCATTCCAAGACGGTGTTTTAGTACGCTACGAGCTTGAAAGCGTAGGAAGAGTGGATGCTAGCACATTCACGCAAGCTACAACCAAGGCTGCAATCGGAGGCACATTCCTAGAGCTGCCGCGGATTGCCAAGAGCGCTTCCATGGTCCATGGCTATCGTTATGTCTACGGCATCTCAGGTCATGGTGGACCGTCCCCCGGTACTAGTGTCCCCATTGGCCGCTTAGGAAATGGCTTGAAAGCGGTGCATTGCAGCTTTCTCAGTCACGTTACCAAATGTGATTGGGAGACTGGAACTTTCAAGGAATGGTGGCCGGAGAATGGGGAGAGTGCGCCTTGCGAGCCTATTTTTATCCAGCGTCCAGGAGCTAAAGACGAGGATGACGGCATCGTGCTCACCATCGTCATCAATCGCGAGGCTACTCACAGCGTTCTTGTTGCCATCGACGCCAAGACATTCAAGGAAGTTGCTCGTGCCGATATGCCGCAAGTCTATGCTTTGGGGCCACATGGAACATTCATTGAGGGAGGATTTGGTGTCTAGGAAATCTTATATATTTCCAATCTGGATAAACCTACCACGTCTTGATGTAGTAGACTATGAAGAGGGGAATTATTTACAATGGCGACTCCAGATCAATCTTTTGATAACATCACACATTATCTAGATTCCTCAAGAACACGATACTCGCAATCTGCAGGCCCCTCACCGTTGACATTGACCATATCTTGAGGACACGCGCTCATGACGACAACAAGATCGACCTCAGCTCTCAGAATTACATATTGGCCTTTGTCACTAGTAGGAGCACGGATATCAATCCCGCCATGATGGTCCACGGCCACATTCATAAACAGATTCAGCGGATCAGGGACCCAATCGTCCATAACCTTGATACCAGGAAACTCTTTCAGTGCTTTGTACATGTTGTCATGGCAGCTGTCATGATACCCCACAGCACCCAATTGGCGATAGCGCTCAGCATCACAAGCGCGGAAGAGCAGGTCGTGAATACCTGGGGTCGTGTCATCGACAAGAGTCAAGATGGGTTTGCGGCGAGAACTGTATAGCTTGCTTCCCTTGCGTGAAGAGATGCTTGAAAGCATTGCTCGAGTGTGACTCATCAAGAGATATTCGTAACTGTCCTTGGGGTCAAAAGCCCAAAAGTCGACGACTTGTTTTCCATGCGTATTGATGACTTGAAGACTCTGGCCCTGCTTTAGTGGGAGAGCTAAACCTTGCCTGGCCAGAAGTTGAGGCATTCTGAACGGTAGACTCAAGAGGCAAATAAGTGAGACTAAAGAGAGGGACAAATTGGATCAAGAATGTTTAAAAAGAGCTTTTGTTATGGTTTCTAAGTTTGACACATACTAACGGCTGACAGCGAACTGAATACATGCGTAGAGATGAGGGGTTGACGTCTTGGTCTCTCACCAATCAGTCACATAATATCAGCCAAAAGCGATAACGTGGTGGACGAAACGAAATGGTATAAGCGTCCTGACATGATTATTGGAAACATGACAGTATGTCAAGCTTTGCGTCTGTAGATTTTAAATTCGGCAGAGAATTCCTCTTCATCACCTCTGACTCCTGACAACTGTTCCGATACCAGTCAGAATTAGAAACATGGCACTTGCACCAAAGAAGAATGCCAAATTAAACCCCTCTTCGATAGAGAAATAAACCAGAGAGAGGCCAGAAAGGAGTAGTGACAGGATGGTGAGAGCAAACCATGTCGCTATTATCGCTCTTGTTGGTAAACGGATCAAAGGGTTATCACTTTGTCGGAATGGAGTTCGCCTGTTGATACCCTGGCCAAGCAGAGGTGCTTCTAGATTCCCCTCTACATTGACATTCCTTTGATCAAGACCCTCTCCCCGAAGAGGCTCCATAATGTCTCTTCTTTGACTTTTATTAGTATGCAGCAGCGCAGCGAACAGGGAGAGCCCGTCCGTACCTAGCCAGCCAATGGCCTCAGGCACCTACTAGCCACTTGGGTCGGAGAGAGCCAAATTCAATGGCACTAGAAGAAGAAGCTAGTGGTGTACTTGGCGGCGTAAGCGCGCAAGGCTAAAGGGCTACTCAATATAACACAGAGATAAGATCGACTGGTGCATGGGAAAATGGGATCTAAATAAAAAGTAAGGACACAAGAAATGCTGACCGAGGACAGATTTCCTTGATTGGGTTAAATGATGCCCGTGATATGCAGCGTCGGGCGGCTAATGTCTCATCTACCCCCGCCTATTTTAAAGCAGGATCGTACCATAAGTCCTCAACCTCCGATCCCTCTGTCATGGCGGAAATAATCGGACTCACCGCCAGCATCTTAACCTTTATCGAGTTTTCCGCAGTGTTTGTTTCAGCCGTGCAGAAGGTCCACGCAGCTACCGATGGCACACCTCAAGAAATCCGGGAGCTTCTTCAGCAAGCCGATGACATTGCGGATTGGGAGGATAGGCTCACGGTTCTCAAATCGCAGAAAAGACTCACTTCGGCCGAGCTCCGCATCTTGAAGACCGGGGGAGCCTGTAGGAAGACAGCAGATGACATAAAGGCCATCGCGGAAAAGGTCTCTATACGATCTGGTGCGAAACTGAGATTCTTGGAGCATCCCCGTGTGGTTTTCGGGCTGCTCGCATCACAGCCTGACCTGAAACGATTACAGGAACGGCTGATGAATCATGAAAAAGCCGTGAAAGAAGCACTTGCCCTACTAATTCGAAAGTAGGTAATGCCCATTTCTACCATATTAATTTCATTATACCCTTTACTTCCATTTCCTACCTTATCCTTCTCTATCACTAAGTACACTTAAATATCAGATTGCTTGACATCATTGCATTCAGGTTAAGTCTCAATGCTAATCAATTCCGTGTGCAGTAAAAACCATTCAGAGACAGTTAAAGCTTTGGAGGCAATGCGAGAGGAACATTTGTCATACAAGATTGAGCAGTCGGTGAGATTTGACGCTATACAGGAAGAGATATTCGCTGCCTCGCAACAGATCAGCCACGACTTTATTGAGTTCAAGGGCCAGGTTACAAGCCTTCGAAGCAAGATTGAGAGTCTCGAGAATGAAAGACAAACTTGTGAGAAACAAATTCGCATTTTGAAAAGTCTCTACTTCCACGAAATCAGAAAACGATGGGACAAGATTGACGATGCTGCCGCCCGCACACTTGCTTGGCTTCATGATCCGAGCAAAACATCATTTCTGCACTGGCTTTCATCCGAGACAAACGATATCTATTCCATCAGTGGCTTGGTAGGTTCCAGTGCCAATCATGACTCAGAGAAGAGCACGCACTAAATAAGTTTCTAATCAGCCCGGCAGCGGAAAGTCGACATTGATGAAGTTCGCATTCGAGCATGAGACAACCATTCAAAGCTTGAAACAGTGGGCCGGAGCTACAAAGCTTTGCCGGGCAAGCTATTTCTTTTGGAATCAAGGATTTGAGATGCAAAAGTCTCAAATAGGACTGCTTCAATCACTCCTTTATCAAGTCATGAGGCAAATTCCCAGCCTCGTCTCGCTCGTCGATCGCGAGCGCCCCGACTACGAACTGTGGGACTTTGACGAACTGCTGTTACTTTTCAACAAGGTGAAACTGGAAACAGTCTCTTCAGTCAAGTTCTGCTTCTTCATAGATGGTCTGGATGAATATGACGGCAGTGAAGAGGGCATAGGTCAACTGATCAAGTCGATCTCTGAATCTCCTCATATCAAGATTTGTGTATCCAGTCGACCTCGGTCCTTTTTCGAACAGAATCTTTGGTCAAACAAGTATTCTCTCAAGATGCAGGACCTCACAATGGACGATATGCGACTCTATGTGGCAGACGCCCTCGGAGAGCATGTGGACCTACAGCAGCTGCAAGTAGACCCGTCCGGGAAGCTTTTGCTCGACCAAATAACAGAAGATGCCAAAGGGGTCTGGCTCTGGGTCCATCTGGTCACGAGAGACCTGAAACTCGCTGTGCGAGGGAATGAGACCATACGGAAGCTCCGCGAGATCGTCCAAGATTTCCCGAAGGACCTGGAGAAGTATTTCGAGCACATAATTCATCGAGTCGACCCTGTATTCCGAAAAGAAATGGCGAGGACATTTCTTGTCACTGTTTTCGAAGTTCAGCCTCTTCCACTATATGCGTTCTATCTTCTGGATGAGGAGATCGAAGACGAAGACTATTCGCTGAAAGCAGAGATTGGTCCACTCGAACCTGCGACTGTTGCTCAGGTCGGGAAACAGTGGAAAGCTAAGATACACCTACGGGGCAGTGACCTCCTCGTGGTTGATAACTGCGAACATCCAGTATTCCTGCAACAGCCCGTTGACTTCCTGCATCGAACTGTTCGAGACTTTCTCAGGGACCAGTATATTCGCCAGCTAGAGGCCGTATTGAGCGCTCAGTTTGTCCCACCAATATCACTCTATCGCATCTTTTTATTCTTCTTAAAGAAACAGCACCAGCACAACCTTGACACCAAACAACAGTACAACAGCATGATCGGTCTGTTAGACGAGCTTCTCTACTACGCGCGGGAGGCAGAAAAGCACGAACTATATAAGGACAAACATCTCTCTCCAGTGGCGGAGATATTAGATCAGGTGGATGCAGTTAACAGCACGCTGATGAAGATGTCCAAGGCCGTGAGAAATCATTGGACACATGCCAGAGACCCACCGGCACCTCGAGGGCTGGATGAATACAACGAGGGGCATCATTATAACTGGATCTCCTTGGCCATACAAGCACGGCTGGTGAAATACGTGAGAGGGATATTGGGGGCCCATGGAGGTCTGCCGTCAAAAAGTGGTCGGCCACTGCTTGACTATGCTCTGCGACCTCGCAGAGTCACACCGATACAAGTTCCATATCACTCACAGCTTGATGAGCCAAACATCGATCGATCTATGGTTAAGCTATTACTAGAGCACAAAGCAAACCCAAACCAGATCGTATACTCTCACCAAGATCGAACTGTCTGGGCTCTGTTCCTGATATCCTGCTGGGAGTCGGTGAACCGCCCAGAAGTAACGCCTGTGTCTATCAAGGAATGGTTTGAAGTCAGCAAACTACTCATAGACTACGGGGCAGAGTCCGATTGCTTTGGCGTAGCAGATTTGAGTTATTTGGGGAGCATGCAAGATGTTCTTATAGCGATATTTGGCGAGTTGCAGGCTTCGACACTGCTACGGTTAATGGAGAGCAGGCCTCAGAAGACGGAGGGTGGTTGCTTGATACAATAGCACATAGCTACCTTGCTCTCTTGAAATCATTACATGAAAGTCTAGATATCTAGTTTTATAACAATCAGATGGTTATAATCCTGCGAGTAGCCCCACTGAAGCTTTATGCCATATCTAGGAGATTTGCTGGGGGGATTACTATTGGAGATGCACCAGCTTGCTTAACTTTCAAGCTAATGCTACAGTTCTTTTCATTTTCCCGTGGTGTATGCCACATAGTTGGGTGTACTTCTCAAGTCCAAACACGTGTTGAATTGACAGACAAATTAGATGCCAAACTTCCCCCCAACGCCGCCGTATACGCCAGATCCCAAGTCAGACTCAACCCACTGAGGTAGGGACTATCGGTAATCTGATTCCTGAAGAAGGCATAACTCTCAATGGCCCCAGCCTTGTCTGCAATCGCGAGATTTGCATAGATATGACCCGCGAAACCGCCGCTGCTCAGAGATCCAGACTTATTGCTGGCGAAAAACTGATCCCATTCTTCACGTACAAAAGTTGGTTTGGGGATGTAAGCGCTGCTCGGCACAATTGGAAGCATGTGGATGCCCTGGATATAAGCAATCTCGTCACCAAAGTACGTCGTGTGATTGACCTTCCTATCCCAGAGGATGCCAGTCGCGCGGTTCCCAATGAAATTGGCTGGCTGGACCCTGTTATCGCTTGCCAGGAGGAAATACGACTGTTGGCTGCGCGCCGTCACTGCAAGTTGGAGATTGCCACGGGCCTCAAGGTTGGCGTCACCAATGACTTGACCCCACATCTTGATGGCGTAGGTCGAAAAGGCGTCTTCGGCTGAAGACTCTTGATCCTTGCCGTCAGGTGCCTCGAGGACACCTCGGGCCCAGCTGTGGCCGTGGAACCAGTCGAAGGATCGTGAAAAGGGGAAGAAAGGGTCTTCGGTCGATGGATTGGACCAGTCACGGATCAGATTGTTGACCCAAATCTTGTTCACGCCGCCGTTCTTGCTCAGCCAAGAGGGATTAAAGTGCGCAATGATGGCGGCAGTATACACATAGTAGCCGTAGTGGAAGTTATGGTCGTTGTAGTATGTGTTGCCGAAGTCGATTGAAGAATCGTTATTGCCATAGGACGCAGAAGAGATGAGGCCCTTCCATACGTCATCGTAGCATAGGGGGTTTGGTTCCTCATTGTTGACGTACCTGTCAAAGGCAGCTTCAAGCTTTGCAAGGGAACTAGCTGTAAATGATGTGTTCCCAGCAATGTTGTGGACAGCATACAAGGCTCTCGCGTAGACCGAAAAGGCAATTCCACCGTAGTACTTTGATGTTAGATTGGTAAGCTTTGTGATATCCCGAGCCAGTTCGACCTTTGCAGCTTTGATGATTGCCGCTTTGGCATCCTCAGATACTGTTGCCGCGGAGCCCTTAGATCCCACAGATCCTAGACGCGGTGACCATGGATCGAATCCAATGTCAGTAGGAAGTTCATACTCCACCATAGTGAACTTGTCTGCAAGTACAGCAGTGACAATTCCCTTGGTTGTAGTGGCCAACGTGATGTTGGTGAGACCCGTGGCGGTCTCTGCGCTAAATGACGCAACGTGATGCGGCAAAGCAAACATGAACAAATTCCGTTGCTGCAACCCTTCTTTCTTCCAGGCAAGGGTGTAAGTCCCAGTGTGACTGGCAACAGTGCCCGAGATATTGGCACCAACTGGATACACTCCAGCAGCTCTGTTAAAGATGTCGATACCGGCTGCTCCTGCAGGATTCTTGGCAACTTGCACTGTTCCAGAAAAACCCTTCGGACCCAAAATCGCTCCTTTATCAGTCATTCGATGGGTTGGCCTCTCAGACAAGCAGGTCGGAGTAAGGTAAATTAACCAACTCGACCCATCGCGCAACCGGACACTCCACCCATACACCGAGGGGCCAGGATCCGCAGCGCTCAGAGGAAGATTGGTAATATTTGAGAACCGCTTTTGAGATTGAATAACAACAGTGGCGTTGCTGTAGACACCAGTGACAAAAGCCATGCCCTGTACGACGGGGAACGATATAAGAGGCTTTGCACCTCTCCTCGGTGCAAGATTCACGTTGGCAGAGAACGCTGTCAGCGAGTCCGTGATAAAACTGTTCCATTCTGTAATTCCCGCGCCGAAAGCGCGATTGATTGCCGAAACACAGGATCTTCAAAAGACTTTACGGGATTTCCAGGCCCGTAGATAAAGTCGTCGCGGTCTGTATGAGAGACAGACAAGCCGTAGCCTTGTCTGGCAGGGTCACTGGACCACCAAAGCGAGTAAGGGTGAGTCCATGTAGCATTATCTTGGTTGTTGGCCAAAAAGTTGGCATAAAACTTGTTGGTTTGAATTGGGCTGTTCTTGTCATCCACTCGAACGGGCATTTGTGGGTGATCTGCTCTAGAGGGTACTAGAATCGGTGCATCGTGAGAAATTTTGACAAAGACGTTATCCGGGCTGCGTTTCAGTGCTCTGTCATTTATGTGCGAATTGTAAATAGCTGAGCGTTTAAGGTGACTATGACGATGAAGTCCATGGTGGTGACTAGAAGCGTGCACAGCATCAAAAAGGAGAAAGGCTATAACAAAGCTGCCAAAAAACATAGCTTGAAAACTGGAGTTGTGAGGGTAATGGAAATATTATATATACAGAGACTAGCGATAAATATATAACTGGACTTGTGCTTATTATTTAAGTTTATAGACCGGCATTTTATAAAGTTTTCTCAACTCAGTGGGAATTAAGTTAATTAAGATTAAAGATTTAATCGATACTTGAAATAAAGATAGCATTAAAACACACTAGCAAACCTTAATAGTCGTATGCTGCGTTGCACCAAGCTACATAGACCTTTTATAGCACGCTATTTTAACTTTTACCTCTGCCGCTATCTCGTCCGAGCTTGCCGTTTAATATGTAACTTTATGCAGCAGGGCTGCCTCCAACCAATATTAACGCTACGCCCTTGGCCTTCTGTAGGAATAACTATATTGCGATCGGCACTAACTCGCTATTAGTGGCCACGTAAGTCCTCGCTGACATTCCTTTAGAAGCGGATATAGAGCCTACAGGTAGAACTGATTGTAAAGACATGGCCACGGGTCAGTTTCTGGTGACTTACGAAACTATGACATATCACTGCTGCTCGGACAAATACTCCAACTTATTTAATTCAGTATGTACTAAGAACTATGTCCTGCCCTCTCTTCTCCATGCGGATGATAGAAAGCTCATCGAAAGCTAACGGTCTCTGAACTCAGAGCATTGACTTAAGCAGCTGTAGCGAAACCAATGCGAGAGTTGGTGGTGTCGTATACAGAGTAGTAGTTCTCGAGAAACTTCTGTCCGATAATGATGTTGACACCAGAGGAACCTCCGTCGGAGATCCAGGAGTAGTACTTGCCAGAGGTCAAACCAAAGTTGCTGTACTGAGCAGTAGGGATCAGGTACTGCGCGGGTGTGAGGGTGTAGGTTGTGGACCCAAACTTGATACCAAAGTTGGCAGTAGGCTTCTTGGTGAATGCAGCAAGGCCAGTTGAGCTGTCAGTAGAACCACCAGCAGCAGACAGGAACTTGTTGTAGGCACTGGTAGGGATGTAGATGAGCGTAGTGCCAGTGTCGACAATACCGCTGCCGGAGCCAAGACTGGTAGATCCATAGGTAAAGCCGGAAACAGAGATACCCCAGTAGGCGGCAGCTTGGCCACTGGTAAGAGTTGGGAAGTAGGTGAGGGAGCCGGTGTACTTGGAGCTGTCGACACCACCAAGGGTCAACTCTCCATTGGCATCGCTGTCATCGCTACCCGACTCTGGCTTGAAGGAGACACCAAGGACCTCGGATGAGATTGAGCCCTGGCTGTAGAGATTGTCCAAAAAGGTAGGAACGGTGTCGACGTTGGAGACAGTGCTCTCAGTGAGACCAACGGGGCCAAAGCCGATGATGCCATCGACACCAGAGAAACCGCTGGCAGTACTGGCAGCACCAATCGACTGTGCGGCAACACTGAGGCCACCAAAGCTGACCTTGTCCTTGTACTCAGTGCCAGAGAAAGAACCAGAGCCGTAAGAGACGCTGACAGAGCCGCCTGTAGACTTGCCGGTCGAAGTAGGCTCACACTTGGTCTGAGCACCACACCAAGTGTTTGAAGCTGTCTTAGGTTAACGGGTGATCCGATTCATGTTGCAGTAATGTGTGACTTACATCCAGTATCGACAATGAGGTTCCAGGTCTTGCCTCCAATCACGACAGGCGCGACGTAGGAGACATCCTCGTTGGTGACAGAGCCAGAGCTAACGGCATCAACGTGGAAAGATCCCTCTCCATTGACCTTGCGAATGCGGGCCTGGCCCTTCTGGACGATTGCCTTGATCGAACTGGCCTTGACGACGTGCTTCAAGGGAAGAACGGCAGTCTTGGCTCTAGGCTCAAGGGGCGAGGCTGAGACGGCAGCCGCAGCGGCGAGAGTGAGAGTGACAGCGAAGAGCATCTTTGCTGGTAGTATCAGAGTCCGGAGAAGATGTTTGAGATGATGAGATGTTTGATGAGATGAGCTGGTATTGAAAGCCAGCTTCAAGCATATTTATATCTGTTGGAGTTGATAGTATGGCTTGATCTATCTACGACTTCTCGGCAAACCGGCATCGTGGAAGCATAGCTATCTCCAACCTTGACAAGTTGGACTAGGCTCTAAACATCTACAACATTCTAGATGGTGTTCATACTTGCTATGAAGTGATCGTCCTGTGGATAGCTGTGTTGAATGCCACTTGCCCCTAGTGTGACGTGATAACTAGCACCTACCGCATTGGGCAGGTTCCGTGTCAAGCTGGCTAATCTGATAGGGTGTATGCTCGGTGAAGCGCCCAGACTAATCTCTCAATGCCGAACTCTTCGCCCAATCAACTTCTTCCTATACAACAGTGTGACATTAGTACCCCAGAATCACGTCTTTGATCTGCGCGAATCGCTTGGCATCAACTCTGGATCGTCTGATGTAGAGAGACAGACTCCAGGTGCCGTCATAGCCGAAGATCTTTTGCAAAGCGATCAGACATAACTAGAGGCTAGTCGCAAGGACACTTACAGCCTGTTTGAACTAGTTTATTAATTGGTCAACTTTATCTTTTCCCTATTATATAACTTTTATATTACTTTCTTCTAGAAGTATTAAGTATAATTCTATAATAAATACACCATTTTATTATATTTTAATCTCATAATCAAAAAATCTCTTAAAACAGTTTAACAGCATTAAGACCATAGTGACAGACCTGTAGTCTCTGTTCTAAATCCCTCAGGCTCCTGAAAAACTACCAAAGTCGTGAAATTTCGCAGCTTCCGTTTATGTCATTGAAGCCCAACATTGTCCCAAGATGTCTCCGATTTAATACTACTCTATATCGGCAAGATTTGCCGTCTCTTATCATTGACATGTTTTGCAAGATCACTTACCTATTTCGCCCAAGGCATGTGAAGAAAAAGTCCCTTCTCTTCGTTATCGTACCCTATCAGCTTGCGATGTACTCATATCGAAGTCTGAATCTGGTTAAGCCTTGATTGAGTGCTAACAGAAGTTCCTTGTCGTCCTGATTGGGTGTGGTGGCCGGACGGTCGACAGGGGTATAACCCCCACTGCGTCTCGTACCGTGCCGAGGTGATAGACGAGTGTTGGCATTCCATTTGCCGGCTCTATATCCACGGCATTGAATGGGAAAGCAGATTCAATGGAATGAAGCGGAAGAGATAATCCGGAGGTCCATGTATTGGTGGGCCGTTAGTGGTAAAACTGAAGATATATAATTTCGCCGCCTCCCCTGCAGAATCTGTAAATTTGTTCGCTGAATCTCGACCCTTGTCCGGCAATATGTATGACTTCATGAACCGCGGTGTTTCGATACGGTTGAGGAATCGAAAGTAGCCTCTACATATAACGGTAAGGATCAGAAGTTCTCACTTATCACTGTGTTTGCAGCCGCAAGCTTATCCTTATAGGCAGCAGTCATTGACACATATATATAGGTTATTTTCTCCTTGAAATCTGGTGGCAAAGGAAGAATTTTCTTGCTGAACAGCTAGATATCATTATAATGGCCTTGAATGATTTATGCAATAGGAGACTCAACTTTGAGCTACACTCCCTAAGTTCTCTGCGCTGATTTCAGCTCTCAGCCGTAAGTCCCAAAACCAGGCTCTCGTATTGTTTTCTTCTAGCTGCTTAATTCATTATAACATTCAAGGATTTTAGAACGCTCCTTAATTTATTCCTGGCTGTAGATTTTCTCAAGGGCGATTAATCACTGTTATACATTCAGTCGTCTATTGGTTGCATTGACGTCTCTGGTCATACCCTATAAGACCATAACCTAGAGGCAAGTTTTAACGAACTCCGTTTGTAAGAGATCCACTAGCGCAGAACAAATAGCTGCTTCAGGTGACCGTATCAGGCCACAGCCCCTAGCTCATTATCTATACGCGTATTAATTTACCGAGCCACTAAGCCTCGGAGACGTGTATAAGATCTGAGTTTGGCTAGGAGATATGTCTAAGGCATTAGTGAGAGCAAAGAGTTTATATTTATATCTAATAATCTAACTTTTTTACCTTTACAATGGAACTAAAGTTCCTTTTATCCCTCAGCCTTACAACGTTTCACAGCTCTGAAAAATTCGGAAACCGAACTACCGGAAATGAATCCGAGGGAGCTAGCATTCTGGAACCACTTGATCGGGCCATGTAGCTGTTTCAGATGCCACGCCGCTGCTTCTAGCTGTGGGTAGTTCGTATTGTCGCCGCACAACGTTCCAGATTGGCGGAACAATTGGCCTAGTTGTCGGCGCGAGAACTGCAATTTCCAAGACAGGTCAACACGGAGTCAACAACACGAGTCAATAGCAAGCGCCTTTCCGTTTATATATCTCCCTGGGAGCTACTCGGAAATCAGCTTCTGTTCTGGCAGTATCATTCATTCATTCATTTTCTAGTCCCTCGTTTCTTCTGTTTGTACACATCAACAAGGAATCTGGTATTCCTCTCACATTCGTTTTAACTACTTATTCGCAACGCCTCTACAATGCGTCTCCTCGATGTTTTCGTCGCCGTCGTGGCATTCCTCCCTACCTCATTCGCCGCTCTCCCTACCCAAGCCGAGGGATTCGCCTCCACTACTACTGGTGGAAAGGGAGGTCAGGTCGTTCGTCCCAAGAACATCCAGGAACTTACCAACTACCTGAAGGATAACACTGCTCGTATCATTTATCTGGAGCGAACCTTTGACTTCAAGGGGTCGGAGGGTTCCGCGACTGAAACTGGCTGCGCCCCCTGGGGTACAGGTACCCACTGTCAGCTCTCGATCAACAAGAACCAGTGGTGCACCAACTATAACCCTGGTGCTCAAAAGGTCACTGTCAAGTATGACAAGGCTGGTCTGAACCCTCTTTTGGTGGGCTCAAACAAGAGCATTATCGGCGTCGGTTCCAAGGGTGTCATCAAAGGAAAGGGTCTTCGTCTTGCCAACGGCGTCAAGAATGTTATCATCCAGAACATCCATGTCACCGACCTCAACCCCAGCCTGGTCTGGGGCGGCGACGCTATCACGCTTGATGGCACTGACAACATCTGGATTGATCACTGCACTACATCCTTGATCGGTCGCCAGCACATTGTTCTTGGTACTGGAGCTAGCGGTCGCGTGTCTATCACTAACAACAAGATTGACGGCGTGAGTCCTTGGTCTGCAAGCTGCAACACTTATCACTACTGGGCCATCCTCTTCCTCGGAAAGAGCGACGTAAGTAACAAAGACGCCATACAGTATAGACAATTTACTAACAGGATTTAGTTGATCACCTTCAAGGGCAACTACATGTACCACGTTTCCGGCCGCGCTCCCAAGGTTTCCGGCAACACCCTCCTCCACGTCGTCAACAACTATTTCCACGACGTCTTCGACCATGCTTTCGAGATTGAGGAGAACGGTCAGGTTCTCGCTGAAGGAAACGCGTTCCAGAACGTCAAGAACCCCCTCAAGACTGGTACCAAGGGCCGACTCTTCACTGTCCCTACTGCTGGATCTGCCAACTCCTGCAAGGCTGCTCTTGGTCGCGCGTGCCAGGTGAACGCCTTTGGAAGCTCTGGTACCTTCCCTGGCGACGACACTGGTTTCCTCGGTAGCTTCAAGGGCAAGACTATTGCTTCTGCTGCTAGTGCTCAGACTGCTAAGAATGCCATGACAAAGGCTGGTTTCGGTCTTGCGTAAGTGTATAGTCAATCTGTTACTGGTTGGTACTCTTCTCTTCTAGATGGGCATTTTATTGTGTATAATTACATTGAAGGACGGCAAGAAGGTGGCTGTTATGTTGCAAATATTATTTGTTGTCTCTGATAAGGATATACTGGTCCAGCCTGTAATCAATCTTATAGTTTAACATCTTGAAAATTGCATTGCACTGGCCATTTTTATTATTATTGTATAGTTTAAAACGCAGATAAAGACAAAATATTGAAGAACTACATACTAAAGCCACAAGACTATTACCTAACCCTCATAATATAATGCATAAATTAACAAGATCTAATAAGTAGCTAGCTGTAGACATGTCTGAGGTTGTATTCTTTACGTAATAGGCACCAAGCAGGAAGATATACATGTCATCCAGTAGACTCAATTTCCAATGCACTACGGATTATTCAAATCTTGTTATTCTCAGAAACACCGTATAATTTATTAATTACAATGGCTATTCAGATTCACAATTGTCAGGTCATAATCAGATCTGCGGCCTTAAATCTTCTAGTCATTTCAGGAACCTCGGTTAATGGTTCAACCCCATAAATCGACCCCTTTCTTTGAGACATACGCGCATAGCTTCTAATTGTTCCGTTGTACGAGATTCTTCCACCGCTAGAACAAAGGTCTTATAATTAATACGCTTTTGGGGAGGCCGGTATATCCGTCTTGGAAATCAACTGTTATTAGACTTCGAGCTGTTGACCAACACTTCAACCCCGAATTTAATGTAAATATCCTCTGGAGATTAGGCAAGTTTTCTCTGTACCCTTAATTCCGGCTGGTTTCGAGTTAATGATCTCACACCGCGGCGTGCTCTCTATTGGAAACAAGACTGCATGGTTTATCGGCTACAAGTAGACTGGCGCACCCTCATTTTTCTGGCGTGGCAATTCCTCTATCTTTCAATTAGATTCCAAACTTGCTACTCACTTTCAAGATGCGTGGCCTCAACCAGCTCTTTCTCATCCTTTCGATTATTGCTGCTGTCGAAGCTTCGGGGGATTCCAATTGTCGCCACCGACGACCCAAGAATGTCAATTCGGAAGACACCTCAACAACAGTGAAAATAGAGAAGACTGGACAACCGCAAACCATTATCTCGACCGTCCTTACTGTCCCGACTGAGATACCTCAAGTAACTGAGCCCGCCATTAATGCTGGGGCTCTCCAGCCTCTAGAGCAAGAAACATCAGGACACAACACAGCTTCATTGTCGACATCTCAACAAACAAAAAGCACTACAGCTGCTCCCAAGGAGCCTACCAAGAAGTTTTGCGGCAAACCTAACGAATCCGAGGTCCTGTTTGGAACGCCCTGGATTGTATTCTCCATGAACTACAACTACCAGTCCATCAAAGGCTCTTCCTGCGTCGGCTACTATGACTACGAAGGCGCTGGCGACAACCAAACCATCCACTGGAGCGTCCTATGGGACATCGATCCTAATGTCGGCACAAATCTCGTCAAGGGCTACAACTTTATCGGTCTTACGCAGGGTCTCGAAACAAGGCTCAGTGACATCAAGAGCATTCCTTCCAAGTATGAGTGGACCACTAGCAAGACTACTGATTATAAAGGTATATGATCCTGATACTGCAACTTCTCTCTGTAAAAATGTAATCATGCATGCTGACTGTCGGTGCTTACCAGGGAACGTTGTATATGACTTTATGACCTGCGATACAAAGGGAGACTCAACCTCCAGCAACGCGCAGGAGCTCATGCTTTGGCTAAACTGGCAGGGCGGTCAGGTCCCTATTGGATGGGGTGAGGGACCTACCGCTACGATTGATGGACTCTTTGGCAAAGACGGCTGGAAGCTGTACCAAGGTGTCAACACCGATACTGGCATCACAGTGACCTCGCTCCTGTGCCCCGAAGATAGTCAGTTTGGTAACGAAGACGGCGGTAGTTTTGAGGGTGATATAAAAGACTGGCTTGTAGCGCTGTCCAAAGAGGGCGTGTTCAAGTCAGACACCTATGTGAATGTAGGAAATGCTGGCATGGAGCCTTACTACGGCACTGTTGACTTTAACAACTATCTGAGCCTTCGGATCAACGTTTAGAGTGCAGCGCCAAGAGTGGCTTAGATGTGATGCTTACTATATTTTATTCTTCACCTGGGACCATGTATTAAAGTCTTCCATGTATGTAGGTTTGCTTGGTCTGTATACGATTGCTGAAGCATTCATCCCATAGATCCTAAAAAGGATGCTCAATGACAGTTATGAAAATGCCTTTATATTAACTATATATAGACTGAGCAATATAATCCTATTGCTTTTATATAAAGATTCATTAATGAATGTATAAGTAGGGTCCTCTAATGAGATCTCCCATACTGTCCAAAAGTGGTGGGGATAATTAACTTGATTCATTTTGAACTATGCTAATTTCCCCTGACTCTTGTGTAAGAAGCAGTATACGAAGCTTGACCTGAGCAATCTTGCTTCATATGATGACAGTAACAGTTCTGCAAACAATGCGCACAAGGTCTGTCTGGCCAGGTGACCCTGGCTTAGTACCGATATGTCGAAATGACTGCAAGCCATAATTACATTCAGCTTGAAACAGAAGAGCAGCAAGTAACAGTTGGCCCTCCGCTTAATTTCTCTAATCCGAATCAAACGTAACCAACAAGGGCACAGGAACGTATCCTGGCATTGATGAAGGGCCGATAAGCGCCTTCATACCGAGTTCACCACCTGAGGGGCCTACGTATGTAGTGCCCCAGAGAGTGCCAGTGGCAGTACATCCAGAAAACATGCTACACTGCACCTCAGGCACAGTGCATTCTAAGCGGCTACCCGGGGTAGGTGTCTCGCAAGTGAGGTACTGCTCCTGGTCTGGCATATTGATGGCATCGCATACGATAAATGCGCTGGTGCCGTCGCCGGGAAAGTAGCCACAGATAGGCAGAGTGCCGTCGAGTAACAAGCGGCCGGTGGTGGCGTCGATGGTGAAGTAAGCATCGGTATAACCCGAGGCGCTGTTGAAGAGGAGAGAAGCGAAATGAACTCGATTTGATAGGAGGGGTTGACCTTGGTAATTGCTGCTCTCAGGCATCAGCCGGAACATGGGAACGGCGGTGGTGGTGGCAGCTGCAGTAGTTGTCTCTTCAGTGGTGGTGGGAGCCTCGGTGATTTGGGACGAAGCAGTGACTGTGCCTGAAGTCGTCACGGCCTTAGTTGTAGTATCGGCTCCGGTAGTAGAAGCTGCCTCAGTGGTCGCAGTTGAAGTAGCGAAAGTGGTAGCTTCGGTGGTTGTATCGCCAGAAGTGGTTGCTTCGGTACTGGCAGTCTCTGTTTCAGTGACCGCTGAAGTCACCTCAGTGGTTACATCAGTAACTGTGTCAGCAGAGGTGACTGTTTCGGTCGTCGTGCTGGCAAATGTGGGTGAGGTGTCGGAAGATAGGTCAAAACTAGATGTTGTCGCAATGGAAGACTCAGACGCTGGGCCATGCTGTTAGCAAGAAATCACCAGTCAAGAGTTCCTCACTTACCCGAAGAACGAGGCTTGCAAGGGCCCGCGATCGCAACGTCTATACCAGCAAGGCCAACGGCCAATAAACGAAGGATGCTTGAATGCATGATGGCTTAAACGAGTGACGAAGGTGAGAAAAATGAGTGACAAGACAAAGAGTGCTGAAATGACCAAACAAGCAAGTAGTTGGAAACCTGGGAAACATGCTTTTATTATTCTCCAAACTTGGGAAATGAGGATGTTGCGCTAGTGGTTTCAGTGCCTGAAGACAGTCAATAGTTTGTGTTAGTGAGCGGAGCTAATGAGTTCGAGCTGCCGAACACCAACGCCATTGCGGGCTTCCATTCAATAGTCTATAAGCTAAACGTTTACCTGACTCCAGGAAATCCAGCAAAGCCCCTTGACTATGATGCACTAATCTACTGAAGAGAGAGTAGTTAGAACATGAATTCTTACATGGATTGTTGTATTTTAATAAAGAACATTCTAGATCTTAATGGCTAAAAGATTTTGCTGAATTAGGACTCTATATAGAGGGACTTTTACTATTACTCTTAGCTCTATTGAAGTTTTTTATGCAGGGTAATACATTTAGTTATCGAGATAAAGTTTTATATAGCTTAGTGCAATATATAAGAATTATTAGATTTCTAATATAGACATTAGCTTATTTCTTTTTAAGGTATATATCTGGCAATAATTATAAAACTCTATACCTTTAATATATATAGGCTTACTTGATTCTGAACTACGATACGTGCTCTGTATCCTGGATTATAGGCAGTGCCCTGATAAGTAGCGATAGTTTAATACTGAGAGGGGGGATAGAAATACATATGCAGCTTGGTTGCGTAACGGGAAACAAGCACGTATAAGTATCACGTGGATAAGTGGCGTGTAAAAGTCCCAAGAGAGAGTAAGCAGCCACGTCAGGTAATCGAGCCAGGCTTTAACCCCTCACTCGCATGCATGCCTGAAGCTTTTCACAATAGTTGCCTGATAATCTGCGTCACAACTATCAAAGGTTAATCGATAGGGTTAAACAACTGCACTCAACTCCGCTGTTTTTCTGATTCCCAGATGACGACATGTCGAAATGGCTGAAGTTGCTGGACTCGCGCTTGGCGTCCTAGGCCTCGCTGGTTTGATCGGCGCGTTTAAGGATACCATCGATGTTTTCAATACCGTTGTAGATATGCGCCATATGGGCCGTCAGTATCAAGTTCTCGATATAAAGCTTGATATAGAAAAAGCCCTTCTCCTTCAGTGGGCGGATCGGGTGAAACTTCTTCAAGCTGATCACGACGTGCGACTCCATGAACCGAACACCCAAACCCTCGTTCTGCGGATCCTTGGTTCAGTTCGATCACTTTTAACGGACGCGGATCAGTTACAAAAGCGCTATGGGTTGCGACTGGAAAATGACACTGAGATGCCGACCTCGGCGGGTCTTGAGCCGGACTTTTCATATCTGCCCTCCAGACTATTGAGCGGACCAATTCCGCTGCAGCATGTTAGTTCCAGCCAACAGCGAGATCAGTCTCAGTCCGGCTGGCGGTTCAGTCAGAAGAGCATGAAGAGCATGAAGAGCTTTATGAAACGGCTCGAAGCACTACCAGTTCCGGAACAGGGTCAGGCGACCACAGCATGTATTGCCCAAAAGACACGTTGGGTCATCAGGGATAAACAGAATTTCGAGGCTCTCATCCAAGATCTTGCCGAGCTGACAACCAAACTCGATCAGGTTGTCCCTCCGTCAAATTCCGAAACAGCTCGCTCAATGATCCAGAGCGATATCGAGCTCATCAAAAGGGATGTCAGAAAGCTTTTGTTGTTTCAGGAAGCGACAGGAAACCATACAGCTATAGCTCAATCAACAGAGGAGAATCTCGATAGAATGCGCCAGGCTCGCATTTTGAACACACTAAGGTTCAGGATGATAAATGATAGATCCGAAAGCATCTCACAGAATCATCGGGACACCCTTCAATGGGCCATTGAAGGTTCAAACAACACCGAGTCCTGGCAAGATCTCCCGTCTTGGCTTCTCAACGGCTCGGGCATCTATTGGGTCTCTGGGAAAGCCGGAAGTGGCAAGTCAACCTTGATGAAGTTTGTCTTTGGGCACCAGCGAACCACGTCGATCCTATCTCAATGGGCTAACGGAGGCCGACTGCTCACATGTCATTACTTCTTTTCCAACTTGGGAACGGATCTCCAGAAGAGCCAGGCTGGACTCTCCCGTACATTGATTTATCAGATACTGGATAAAAACAGGTCACTGATACAAAAAGCACTTCCTAACATGTGGAAAGAATTACTCGAGCGAGAGTCTAGCCTGCGAGATAATGATCTGTTCACTCATGATGACATCACATTACCTTCGGTAGCCGAGACAAGGCAAGCATTTGAAGTTATCTCTGCAAATAGTGGTAGGATAGGACACATTTGCTTCTTCATCGATGGCCTTGATGAACTCGTTGGGGATTACAGTGATAGCATCGACTTTATTAGCAAGCTAGCCCAGAACGAGCAGTCCAAAGTCGTCGTCTCGAGTAGACCAATTCCAACCTGCATCGCTGCCTTCCGAAAGCATCCTCATCTCAGATTGCAAGACCTTACGCGACACGATATACAAGCATATGTTCAATTCAAATTTGGAGGCCATCCGTCTATGAAGCGACATATGAGACGGTATCCAGAAGAAGCGGCCTCCTTGATGAATGAACTTGTTGATAAGTCTTCTGGAGTTTGGCTCTGGATAATACTCGCTTGTCGATCTATTTGTGGAGGTTTCGATGATCATGATCGCCTAACAGAAATTCGTCGTCGCGTAGACGAACTCCCTCCAGAGCTCAAGGACATGTTCATGCATATGCTCAGCAAGGTTCACAGGCGGCATCAAGAACAGGGAGCTCAATTGCTCAAGATCTGCTACACATATCAGAAGACCAAGTCACCGTTTCTCCAGACAGGCTTATACGCGCTAGGCCTTGCGCTTGTGGATGACTATAATACACAGACTGTCTACATTGAGAATCTTGACGCGGAGGAGAAGCTAGAAATATGCGAAGAACTTGAAGGTCGACTGAGGAGTCGGTGCTGGGGGTTACTAGAGTTTGCAAACTCCAGGCCTGCAACTTCGGGAAGAGACATAACAGAAGCAAAGGTCATGTTCATGCATCGAACTGTCTTCGAGTTTCTGAGCGATCAGAACTCATGGAAGCTCGACTGTCTGCAGATACAGGATACTACTTTCAAGTCAGCTACAGCGCTGTCACTCTACGGCATACATATGGCTGTCCAGAAGCTTTGTGAAAAAAACGAAGTGGCGGCCATGGATCTATTCGAGGAGGGCGTTTGGTGGGGAGCTGAGGCCGATAAGCAGAGACCCAATGACACCAAAAACTGCTTCTTCCATCTTACGGCATTTCTATCGCTTCTGTCAGAAAGGAGACTCTCATGCGTTACGCTCCAGAGACTTGCACATGCATGAAACGTTGGTGAGGCATCTGAACCCTTACCTGCGGATTGCCCACCTATCTCGTTACTACTCGCCATTGAAGCAGGCGCAATAAACTTTGTCAAAAGCCACTCGAACTTCGCAACAACAGGTCATGACTGTCAGCGCGGATGCAAACCTCTTCTATACCATGCCCCCAGGAAACAATTTCTCAGTGGCAAATTTAATGATCAACCATCAGACTCACGTTTCAGCACCTCTTGCATGGTGGAGATACTCCTTCTGATGGGCTGTGATGCTACCAATCTCGTCGCAATTAGTGGTTGGGAGATAAGTCTTTGGTCTTTGTGGTTGGAGGAGCTGACAAGGCTCGCTGCCTATACGCTTAACGAAGATGAGAAGGCTGTTCTTGTGAATATCTCCAAGATGTTTCGAGCAGCAAATCATAATTTCAGACCAGAAGGATTTGATGATATGATTATTGACTGGCCTGGTGTTGCCTATTAGAGACAGATTATGCCCCCCATCATACAGTTCTAGCACACTTTAGCGCTAAGGAACTTCTTTTGAAAATATACTGCGACCACAGGTGATGCATTGCTTTGGATTAACGATTAAGTAGCGTCAACAGTCGGCCGCCTACTTTTCACCTTAAGCGGCCTGCCCGAGCTCTGATTTTATCGATATTGTGTACAGGGTCGCTGTTCATAAGGTCAGACAGTTCGGTATGCTAGCCTCGACCAATCTCAGCGGTGATGAACACTCCCCTGATGTGAGACAAGCCAAGGGCAAGGATTGGACTGTCGAGTAGCATGCCGTCAATGGACGCTAAAAATTGAACTGAAACAACAGTGGGCCAGTGCCTGTCGAGAAGAGATCAGCGGTTGTGTAGATCCGAAATCCGAATCCGTAAATATTAATAGCAAATTGATTCATGGAGCAATAAACTGTGTTATTTTAAGCAACAAGACTAAGGACACTTTTCTAATATATAAACCATTCCCTTGATGTTTCTAGAATAGTAAATTATTATCTAACTAAGTAACTATTATTTCTTAATGCTTTCTTTTCTTGCGTACGGTGCTCTAGCTTCTCTGCCTGTCTCAGCTCTAGTCAACCCCTCCTCCATCGCCATTAATTACCTGGAACTAGTCGCCAAAAAATGACAAACAACACCCAAACGCCCGAAGGCTATGCCCCCTTTGACTTGTACCCTTACAACCCATCTCAGGGCCCAGCATATGCCTTCTTAGGCCTTTTCGGAGCGGCGGGCATTGCCCACTTCATTATGATGTTCCCTTATCGATCAGCCTTCCCGATCCCTATGATAGTCGGATGCGGCAGTACGTGGCCTTCCTACCCATATCTGCGTTGTTCCATTTAGCTGATACTGTTTCTAGTGGAGGCCACCGCGTATTGGTTTCGCTCAAGATCTCACAACAACTTGCGACAAACGCTGCCATTTCTGATTCAAAACCTACTCGTCCTTGTAGCCCCGCCATTCCTCGCTGCCACGATCTACATGTCCCTCGGCCGGATCACGAGAGCTCTCAAAGCACAAGAAGTTTCGCTGATAAGTCTACGATGGATAACCAAGCTGTTCGTCCTGGTTGATCTGATCTGCTTTGTCACGCAGACTGCCGGTGCCATTATGTCAGGCAGTGAAGATCTGGACGAGGCAGAGCGAGGCAAAGCGAGGCAAAACTATCATCATCGGCGGATTGGTTCTCCAGATCCTTGCATTTGCCTTGTTCATAATCTGCACTCTCACTTTGCAGCTCAGAATTCGAGCGAGTCCCCCAGTACACTGTGTTGCTGGTGTTATTGCGCACTATCGTCGATATTTCATTGCACTCTACTGCACCAGCGGCTTGTTCTTGGTCCGTAATATGGTCAGAATTATTGAGTATAAACAAGGTGGCGATGGTCCGCTGTTATCGAATGAAGCTTTTCTTTATATTTTCGATTGTTGCTTTATGTTGGCCATTATATTAATTGTCCTCATACTGCATCCAGGACAGTTAATTCTAAAAGCTCGGCGGTTAGATGTATTGAAGGAGGATTTACCATTAGTATCAAGGTCATGACGTAAAGAAAGGCTTATTCACTCTAATTTAGATTTACTTATTCAAATAACGGATTTAACACGAACAGGGAGTTTAAGATATGCTTCATAAATATAGAGTCTGGGAATTGTATACGTGTCTATCTTAGTTATATCCCTTTGTAATATTTGCGCTGGCATCCGCTCCTTCATTTTCACCTCATAAGCGCCCAGGCTCCGTCCCTTGAGTCATGGCGAGCTAGCAGTGGGCCGTCCTTGAACTCCCTGGACAGTCATAAGTTTACGTATCGTATGCGTAAACGCTAACCCTGGCGACCCCGTGCCACCTGAAATACCCTTGCGAGATTACAGCAAGTTAGGTTCTCTCGGCTCGATTAAGCTCTTAGCTATAAGTCTTAGCAGTAAATAATACATCTAGCTTATAACTTAAATATTATATTAAAATATCTAACTAATTGCTATAATATAAGGCTAATAAAAGGAAAACCTAAATAATAACTCTTTAGCTGGCCTTAGAGGCATATAAGAAGCTCTAATCTCCTGGCTAAGGAAGGTTAGCTTAACAATATAAACACCCCTCCCTGATCTTCAAGATAGCGGCTCCCGCACCAACAAGACTAGTCTTTTATCTTTTGTGATGACACGTATGTCGGTGCCACTGGGCTGAGAATAAGGTTGGAGCGAAGGTTCGGGGAAATCGAAAGGTTGTGGCGGTATTGAGTTTATGAGTCAATCACAAGGTTAGAAAATACACTTCGGGTTTAACACAATGGATTTCGGCAAGACTTCTCCATCTACCAGCTTTCGAATCTCTCATCAAAAAGGTCCCAACAAAACAATATACGTTAGCACGACGGAAAATTGTAGTCTCAAGCCCAGCCGACGAGAGACTAGGCACTTTTTCGCCACCTAACCGTCGTTCCCGGTACGAGTATGCGTAAACCACACAAAAAGTCTCGGCTGGGCTGCCAAACATGCAAAAGACGAAAGATTAAGGTTAGTCGTGTCCTACTGATTGTATCTGAATCCGATTCCCTGTATCTATAAAGCTATACCGTGTTATAGTACGTTAGTCTGATCCTGCTGACTTATCAAGTGCGACGAAGTCAAACCGCAATGCGGAAAATGCGTTCAGTTTGGCGTATGGTGCGATTTCTCTCCTCTACCGCCAGGCCCCCAGCCTTCTCTCAGTCCACAGCCTGACAATCAGTCCCGGCGCCCGGGCCGTCCCAGATCGGATTGGACGTCATGGGCTGAGCAGATCCGGGCTCACGCAGCCGAGTCTGCTACATCAACTCTGAGTACGAATATGATGGATCTTGAGCTCTTTCACACCTACATGACGAGAACTGCAAGTACTCTTGGTGGCGGCAGCGGTTCCGGAACCCTTTTTTGGTCTGAAGGTGCGCCTCGAGTGGGATTTCAACACAATTGCATACTCAAGCTCATACTCTCGTTGTCAGCATTTCATCGGGCGCGGATCATACCTATTGACGAGCAGCGATATTCATTGATTGCGGAAACGCATTTGACGGCCGCGTTGCAGCCAGCGATGATTTTGATCAGCAATCTTGGTGGAGATAACGGCCCAGCTGCGTATTTGACATCCGTATTGATATGCTTCATTGCTCTAGCCAAGGGTCCAAGTCCCGGGAATCTTCTCTTAACCAACATTGAAGGACAAGTTTCGTGGCTTCATCTCCTTAGGGGCGTTCGTTTGGTTGTCGAGTCCGCTGGCTGGTCTTCGATATTCTCGGGTACGCTGGCAGAGTATGCTCCGCTACCTAGCGGCGATACGCTAGAGCACACCGCAGCAACTAACCCAAACTTGATGGCTGACGGTATCGAAGACTGGCGCTCCTCTTTGAACAGAATCTCTAATCTGATAGCTCAGTTAGCAGAAGAGAATATGGGCAACGTTTACGATCGTGAGCTTGAGGCGCTTACTGCCTGTTTTGGGTGGACATTTTGCAAAGGGCAAGACGCTGCCTTGGATACAGTTGGTAGGCTTCAGGATGTCATAGGCTGGGTCTACCGGCTTGGAGATGATTACATGGAAGGGCTGCGCCAGATAGACCTCATCTCAACAGTCATTTTGGGACATTTTTGCGTCTTACTTCGGACAGTTGAGGCTCAATATTGGTTCATGCACGGATGGGCGGCACATATCATAGGGGAGGTTCTGGCTATTTCTCCCAATACTCGACAATGGCTCTCATGGCCAATTGCATACCTGAACGCGGAAGAATAGTAATGATACCTAAATTCGGGGCGAGTTACAACGAGCAGTGTCCTATGTGATTGTCATGGTGAGTCCTTTGGGGAGAGCAAGGATTTAGAGTGTAAATATAGGTAGATAAGTCCAGTAATAATGTCTATGTAGCCTATGTTTGTGCCTTACTTGGGCCCAGTGCCCATGACGGTCATCAAGATGAGGGAAACTTGATTTCTCAATGACTCTGGAAGCGATCCTGGCAGTCCTCGGATCAAAGAAGTCCACCACAAGTTCGAAGGCACAATGATCTGTGCATCAAGGCCAGAAAAGACCTTGTCGCAAATTCTATCAGCCACAACTTCAGCTGGCGTAACGATATCCCTCAGCTTTCCCTTTGCGACAAGCTCTGCTGTCATGGCCGTCCTAATCCAGGAGGGATGCACAAAACTATGAATCGTCAGACAATGTTTATATGCATAACAGAGTGTAAGCAACTCTCCTGGTGCGAACGCGAGGGGCTTCATAAATATATCTCAGCTCCTGGCCAAAGCCTTCGTGGAAAGCCAGTAGGCCGGCTTTAATGGAGCCATAGGCCACTTTCGTTACTTGCGTGGCAAAGGATGCTTGGCTAGCGATGTTGACAATGTGGCCGTGATCCCGCTTAATCATGCTGGGGAGGAACTGCTTGGTGAGGAGATAGGGAGCGAGGAGGTTTACATCCAAGATATTCTTGAAGTAAGACTCTGGCAAGTCTAGTATAGCTTTTAATTCTGCAAATCCGGCATTGTTGCTCAGAACGGTCGGGTTGCCGTGGTCTTCTCTGATTTGATCTGCAACCGATGATATGGCTTCCGAATCCGTGAGGTTGATATTGTAGAAGTATGTATTTGCGGCTTGGTTACGTCAGATGTCTGTTAACAACACATCACTTGCGGCGTGTTAAATGCATCGTGACCTAACGGGACTTACCCAACTTGGTAGTAGGAGGGTTCCGATCCAGGATCAAGACCTTGACGCCTTTTTCAGCAAACCTTGAAACCATGGCAGCTCCAATTCCATTGCTTCCTCCAGTAACAACCACAATTTCGCGGCCCCAATCCCATGAAGGGTCGCTAACATGATTGTTGACCTTCCTCCTCGTATACCAAGCATTCAAATATCCCAACGACTTGAGGGCAAGGAGGGTTCCAGCAGCGGCTTGAACTTTTGGGTTTTTAGCCAGCTCAATGACTTTGGACAAGACCTGTTGTTGTTGATACATGACGACCAATGACGGCACCAGGTGTTTTATTTCTCGACGAAGAGGCAATCCAACATCGATATTAATGTATAAGGAAGAAAAGAAGTACACAAGGAGTAGAACAATTTTCCACAACCGAGCCAATATTATATAGATATTCATATCGGAAGCCGGGCACTGAATGATGAGATCCGAAACTCTCAGCCCCTGCCTCATTTGCGTCATGCCATCTTGATTTCCCGTGGCCCCGATAAGCTACACACGAGGTACAGCGATTGACGGTAGATTCCGGTGTCAAGTAAAGTATCTGCTTTGTCGCTCTCGCCCAGTGGATCGAGACTCTCGTGCTTTTCTCCGCAATGACAGATTTGACTTTGTGGGGCTGTGCTGAGGGTATGCCGAGGAACTACCTCCAAACCAACGGACATCTAAGGTAGCCGACTGTTAAATTAAGGACAAGTCAAGCTGAGTTATTGCAGTACCAAGCTACCCAGCCAGTAGCCTTCTATGCTGATAGCACCTGTAGTATGCTTATTGGCATGGCTTTTAACCAGCAGCGGCCAGCCCGAGCTCCGAGTTCGTCGCCGTAGCGTAAGGGGTCATTGCTTGTGAGGTTGGACTGTTTGTTCCCTTGGTTTCATCTAATACTGTATTGTAATAGCCCCTTAAGTGAGAGTTTCCTATTGGCATATAGGTCATTCCTAGTTTTGAATCCACTCTCGAAGTTTGTTCAAAGAGTACGTGTCATGTTTTGTCTCCGAAGTAAAGAACAGTTCCTCATACCACCCTTCCGTCCCAAGTGACTGAAGCCGCCGCCCTACAGGCTGACATGAGCCAAAGTCAATCAGCACTGGCATTCCATCCTTCACCATAATGTTGTGTGGGTTGATGTCGTTGTGAGCTAGGCCCAGTGAGTGGATGTGATGCATCGCTGATTCGAGAGCCTCGAGAAACTTGGCCTTATCCAGCTTCTCAAATTCAGGAGTGCTCGAATATTGCTGTAGTGTTTGATCCAGCTTATCAAGGACTATCGACGTTATGCGTCCACGCCTGACACGGCAGCCATAATAGCCCACAATATTGGGATGCGGCGTCTGGGATACTTTTTCCATCGTAAGTGTCTCAGCTAGAAGTTCTTTGGGAATAAAATCGGTTCCCTTCATCGTCTCGTAGTTACTGAGGCCTGGTCTTTTGACGTAGACCAAACTGCCATCGATATCGTCAGGTGCCAGTTTGAGATTAACATCCTTAGGGACTTCAGGGTAGGTCTCTTCATCTCGAACATAATGCAGGGCTGCAGTGAACTCTGCAAGACTTAATTCCATTTTGTTTTTTGTCGACTGGCCAAAGAACACTTCTTCTTCGGGGGTAACATGATAGAATGTGACATATTTAGGCTTGTTCGTTTCTGTATCCCAGGCTTCCGTCAGATCTTGTAGTGATCTAATAGGTGGTAGCATTTTGTTGGGCGGTTTTGTCGATTCTTCCATTTCACTTTGTCGTTGGTATGTAAGATACGTAATCATGCACGTTACCAGGTGAACCAGCTTCCGTTTCGGTGTTTGTCCTGTAAAAGGGACAGGAAGGTGATCGGGCGAAGAGAGCACAGAGCTATAGATGCTGAGACAGATGGGTGAAGGTTCGTGGTACGTCAACCCCGCATTTATTTCACGCACGGAGCCTCATCGGATAGTAAAGTAGTCACGAGTGGACAGGTCTCGTGCGAAGAATGGACGTCGACCTTCCATCGACACATACGGCTGAAGCTCATCGCCTGAATCCTTGCTATCTGGCTGCCCGTTCATTTTTGGAAAAGGAATACTGCACAAGTGAGTATTGACCCGGTGCCTCGAAACGCCCCCATAGACCATTGTGAGGACGAATTATGACATGATACCATTCGTCGCACTGTTCCGAATGACCGGCGTTTTGTTCGACGGCAGGAATCATCAGTAATTGAATTGTGCAAAGTAAAAATACAATTATTATTTGACAATTACGATGCAATTGCAACTTGATCTGGTCATGATGAAATGCGACCCCATCTATTCTACCTCGCGCTATCTCAGCTTTCTATAATGCACTCTAGCTACTATACATTGATGCGATGACGCCAGACCAACTGCTCCTCACGAGCACTATAAGTCGAAGCCCCAAGAATAGCCCTCATCTGCTGCACACTCGTAAACAAAATCGGACGCGCGATGAAAAAGCGAATACCCTCGGTGCAAGGAGGACTCGTCAAGCTTCCCTCATAAGTCCAAAACTCATCAAAGTAATCAACACTCTCGAGAAGCAGCCTATGATTGAGAGTAGTCTCTTCGCTGACGTCCGTTTCGTTGAAGCCAATCATCTTTGGGAGCTGAGCAAAAAAGCTGTTGGCCTTGTTACCTGGGTCGAGACGAATAGCTAGGACAGCGCGCTCTTTGCCCTGCGCGTTGACGTGGACGAGATGGAGCTCGGCTCTGGAGCGGTGGCGCTCGACTGTGTGGTCGGCGGGGGCGTGGATGTGCCAGCCTTTGAGGTAAACAGTCTCGTTGTCGAAGCTGAATGAGGGGTTCTGAGTCCAGATCTGATCGTCGTTCTGGACGGTGAATGCAGGCCCGTAGCCCCAATTGAAGAAGTTGCCGGTGATTTCGTCTGGATAATTCCACTCTTTGATCAGATGTTCCAGCGAGAGGCCTTGCTTGAGGGCGATGGGGATGGGGGACTGTTGGGTGCCATCTTGGCAAAGATGGTAGTCTAGGCCGTGTCAGTCACTGTTTCTTAAGAATTGTGATGAAATGAACATACCAGGATTGAGACGACCCCAATTGTAAGAGAATTCATAAGCCCAATCCGTTTTTCCAGGTTCGGCACGGGGATCAATGCTTCGCTTCTTGTGCTTGAGGGAGTAGTGATTGTCATGCTTTGCGCAGGACAAGACGCTGGTGACATACGTCGCCACTGCGAAAAGCTGAGAGACACGCATTGTGATATTGGCGATGAAGTAAAGAGAAGAGACTTGTGAAGAGCTGATTGATGAGAACGTTGAGATGTCGCGGTCATGTGCAATTTTATATCTAATTGCGAAGGACATGAAAGACGCAGAATAGAGTCTAGCGCGCATTAATGTCACTGCCAAGATAAAAGTGAGGCGCAAGATACCACAGACCACGGGGGCTTGGACCCCCGCAGCAACTGAATAAACTTTGCAAACTCTATTTCGAAGCCTATCCATGAACAAGATCCAAGTTTCGACCCTGTCATTCAAATTTCTCTCAATGAATTACGGATAACCGCTTGCTGACGTTGATGAAACTTTCCATTCGTGGCCCACGTGGACGTTCCAGGCACAGCGCGCTAAACTGTGGGATTCTCCATGGGGTAATGCACTAAAGAATTAGGCTTTACAGTGGTCTGTCTTGGCGCTGGCGGTCTAGAATCATCCTTGAATCTCCTAAACAGTGAGCGATAAGAAACAGTACGTGCTTAGCCAATGTTATTTGCAACTATCACGGACCCTGCTTGGTCTGGAGCGTTGAACTGGCTGCGCATTTAGTCAGTCCTTTTTTGAATGCAAAGTTCTATATGGAATCTTCCGTGGTGCAGGGATCTTTGAGATATTGCATCTTCCTTGTTCAGGGTAGCATCCAAAGACACAGCCTTGGACCAATGGATTAAGGTTTCGGCATCTGGTTATATAGATTGCCGAAGCTTCCGAATTGGGCTTTGTCTCCGAAGAAATGAGGACTTGCATCTCATGCCCTGATTCCAATTGGCACATTTGTCTAAGCTGTCATAAAGCCAAGAAACATGGTGCAGGCATCTTGAAAAGCCGTTTTGTCTACCCGAGACAGGCAGCTGTGGAATGTTACTGGGGACATGAGATTGGCTCACCGTTCTGAGCCTTGGGCGCGGCTTCTTGGCGCACGAGATCAAACGAAACTAAGAAGCGCAAAGACGATGGCTTTTCGTGCAAGAATATTTACCGCCTTGGCAACGGTATAAGCCACAAGCAACGTCATTGCTTAGAACGAGGGAGATTACTAACCTGTATCACAGCAATGTAGCTGGTGGGACTAGTCGTAATGTTGGTTCTTGTAAGTCAAGGATCAAGCTTGACAGTTAGAGTTTGTGCACGTTGAAAACCGTCTTCTGTTCGTCTCGTGACCGATGAAGGGAGGTTTCATTTGGAATTGCCGGTAATTCGGAAATGTCAGACTAACATCGGTCCGACAGAATCGCGAGAAATTGTCTCGAGATGATCTATAATACATGATTCATTGCTATTTGCATCTACCGCCCATTAAGCTACCCTAGAGACTAATCGACACCATTATCGATAAGATAAGACTTTCTACCTGGGCATCGCCTGGGAAAAGACAAGGCCACACTGGAGATGTTCAAGTTCTGACATGTTTCATTTTGAGCCTTTATCCGCTATATTTATCCAAACTCAAATCTCAACTAAGCAATCTTCTTTGCCCCCCCCCCTGTTCGAGCCAACGGGTAATTTATTCTTCATCTCATAATTAAGCATAACTCATGATCCCAATTGCAACCCAGTAACGTCACATCTAGACAGCTATTGTGTCACTTGTACGGGATTGTGCATCGGTGCCCCGGGGTAATTTCCTGGTGGATATTGCTGAGGGGTTTGTCCAGTCATCTGAGGGGTTTGCGGCTGGGCTGGGAAGTATGAACCTTTGTTGTCGTACGGATACTGATTCACCGTTGAGCCAGTTGGGAGAGGAGTTGGCGGCATCTGATACTGCATGGCTGGTGCAGCTGGACTGGCCATGCTGGGAGCCTGGGGAGTGTATGCTTGCTGAGGTTTAGGTGCCCAATCTTGAGGATTATATGGTGCATGGGGAGCATAGGCTGGTTGGTGCGGGGCAATGAAGGAGCTTCTTCGATCAACGGGAGCGGGCACTGGAGACTGTTGGTAGGTGCCAGTGTGCTGGGGTGTTGTGTAGCCGGGCTGCTGCTGATACTGCGGTTGAGCAGCCGGTGTAGGTGACGGCTGATATCCGGTCTGGTGCTGAACAACATGCTGCACCGGAGTCTGATAGACATATGCTGGATCAGCAGGCGGTGGCACCTGAGCTAGAGAAGCAGGCTGCGGTGTTGGTTGCTGCGGAACCGTGACAGCAGGTGGATATCCAGCTGGTGTTGCTGGGACAGTTGAGAAGTATCCCGCTTGAGGTGCACCAGCAATCTGCCCAGTCGGCTGCGGCTGTACTTGTTGAGGGATATAGCCCTGAGTATTGTCTTGGGGAGGCGTAGGCAATATCATATTCGGGACCTGTTGAACCTGCGGTTGTTGGTAGGGAGTTGATGGCGCAGGGGTAGCGGGAGGAAGAGCCTGATGCATGGCAGTCATGTTGAACGGTTGCGGTGTCACAGCAGGATTATAGGGCGGGGCTGCTGTCTGCTGGTGGTAGAGAGGCTGCGTCTGTGCCTGCTGCATGTTTGGTACCTGCGGAGTCTGAGGAGGGTACTGCACGGCTGGAGTCTGTGGTGGTGAGAACATCTGTGTGTTCGCCGGGGGCATAGGCGATGGTGCACCGTATATCGGGACTTGTTGCTGTGAGTAGTCATACTGCTGTTGTGCTGGCGGTTGTCCAGTGGCTTGCGGAGTCAAATAAGATTGGTACTGCTGAGCTTGCGGTTGGGTAACTGGAGCCTTCAAGTCTTGGGGGTACCCATTTGGCGTAACGTTATAACTTTGCGGTACGGGCGTCTGACCAACAGCAACATTGTACGGCGGAGGCGGAGGCGGAAGCGCCTGAGACGAACTCCCAGCAGCGTAAACCTGACCATTGTTCTGATACGGCTGGATCGTATACCCAGCCTCAGCGGCTTTAGCATCCTGCACAGCCTGAAAAACACCCGCCTTCTGAAACGCCTTTCGCGCATCCTTCTTCTTCAGATGGTCCGTATGCTTATGCTCAACCATCATCCCCGCGCCATCCAGCGCAGCATGCGACACGAGCTTAATAGCAGTCTCATTCGCAACAATAGACTGGATGCCATGCTCTGCACCCGCTGTCGCGACTGCATCAGCGCCCATGCTTCCGACTCCGAGGGTGACAACGCCGATCGTCCCGCTGACCGCCATGCTTCCAAGGACATCGCGCTTTCGTGTTTTATGTGTCGCGTTGAGTCGATTGAGATGCCGTTCGATAATCTCGCGTTTCTTCCGTGCGTTGTGGATCGCCGGTGCTGCCATGGCGACTCCAATGGTCGAGACACCGAGCGTGAGGGGGATAGCGCATCCCGACACCGCAGTCGACGTGGCAGCGCCCGAGATTAGGCGGGTGTAGTGCTCCCATTCTCGCTGTAGCTCCTCGAGCGTCAAGCCCTGGCATTTCTGGTCGTAGGCCTTGAAGTCAAAAGGCATTTCGTTGTAGTGGTAGATTCCGTAGAGAATTACAAACGAAAGGCCAAGAGTGCCAAGAGCGGGTATTTGTGTACCGACACATGGTTTCAGCTCAAAGCCCAAAATAGAACTGCAACGATCTAGACCGTGGAGATAAGATCATTTCGGCGCCCTAAAAGCCACGCGAGGCACATTCTCATAGAATTGGGCGTTAGTGAAGCAGAAGCGGCAGAGGCTAAGTTGTTCTTGGGCTAGCGAGATGCAGTTAGGTTCAGCCGCACGAGGCATTTGTACAGGCTGAGTTAAGACAAGGCAGACATGCCCAATTGGAGGACCTGATTAAACGAATGGGGAACGGCTATGCTACATGTAGACTTGGGAGAGGGGTTCGCACAGCTTGCCAAAAAGGTGAACCATCGGAATGTGTACTCGCTGTATTGATATATCTTGAGCTCAACTGAGCGCAGCAAAATAGAACCTTTGGACCTTGTTGCGCACCGCTTCAGAGATCGTATTTGGTTCATTATTGTTCGCGACCTTGAATTAGGATCTCAGTCGGGCGATTACCATGATTGACGCCGTCATATGTGTTTCTGTAAGCAAGGCATACCCAGCCTGCCATTCCGAAAGCATAGCCACTAAAGGACAATTATAAATTAATAATACAGCAACGCTTCGTTTTGAAACACCGCGATTTGAGTTAAATGTACTACTCTATTACAGGGCGGAACATTTAAATTAAACCTAGCGACTATCTTATTGGTCTAAAATCTTTTCAAGGCAGCTAATCGCCAGGCGCTACAGTCGCGATGGCTGAACGAGACAGTTGGTATGACGATTTAATGCAACTCCCCGACGCCAAAGTCGAACAGGACTTGGACACCCTCGTGAAAAGATACAACGACTTGGAAAGCATCAGCTCAAGTAGAACACGTGGTCCTGGAGCTACTGTGACTCTGAATCCCACGGCACCTGAATTTATTCCAATTTCTTCTAGATCGACTGTCTTGCAGGACTCAGCACTTACGAGCATAGAACCGTCTTCCGTGCCTAGCACATATCCCATAGCGAGTACAATAGCCAGCACCGAGATCACAGCTCAGACCACTATTACTAGCCAGAAACCGAACGAGAACGACAGGAATCAAGAAATAAAACAGGCCAACAGCCCAGTTCTTACGCGACCAATCCCTTCAGGAGAGGCAGATGAGGACCACGATGATCAAGCTTCAATAACCTCGGTGGGTTCTGCGACCTACACGCCGCAACAGAGGAATGACGCCATCAAAAGGTTTTCCAGGGCCATGCACGGAAAGCTCGCTCATGGCATCCTTCATTCCGTGGCTGATGATGTCTCTCGCCCTCTTGTCATCTCCAAGTTCCGCAAGGCCATCAAAGATTTTACAGAGGCGATCGATGTAGACGAATCGATAAAACCTCAGATACAAGGTGTCAAGATGATACGCAGATTGAGACCTGAGATTGCCACCAAACTACATGACTCGTTGGTGGAAACAGCCCGAGAGGAGGAGAATGAAGAGAGAGCGATTAGCAATATTGCTCTTGAATATGGGGCACCGCTGGGATTCGCAGAGAAAATGCGAAACTGGCTTCCCGAAACAGATGTCGCCGTCTCACCAGATCATTTCCCAGCACATCTCCACCCGTCATACAGTCCAATTCCTAGCGAAGTATGGCCTGATGATCGATCAAGCGTCAGTTTCGGAGAGGCATCTGAAGATGGGACCGAAGTCGGGTTCAAGCTCGACGGTGCTCCCAGCATCTACGGGCAATCAGTTGATCCATCGGCAGTCCTGGAGGCTTTGACGAATCAGCCAGCATTCAACGAGCTCATCCGAACGGCCGAGAATTGCATACAGCAGTACCATGGCGACAAGATGCATTTGATACGGCAAAAGACTTCCCTTTGTCTTAGGCGTTGTTATCCTCATTGCGAAAGGGAAAATACTATTCTTGGTGCTGTTTTCCATGTCGGCTGGGACTTGAAGAGCTTCCTTGCTGAAAACTATCCGCAGGGTGTTCATCAAAAGCTCGGAAAGGTAATAACAATTACCGGCACCGTTCAGTCAGCCAGACTATGCTCGGTTAGCCAGTACATGAAGTGGCGTTGGCGCCATGAGAGTACTCAGCTTCTCATGGCCCTCCAACAGGCGATGCTGGACACCATCACGGCTTCGAAACCTGGTAAGTCGATGAACTTTGTGGAATTTCTGCCCTAATCAACCTGTTAGCTAGCTTTTTGTCTGGTATTTCATTTCAAGGAAGAATAAGATATTTATCGATCGATCACTGCGAGTTATAAATGTTTCAGGCACCGAGCACTTCATTATCACGATTGCTCAGCAGCTCTCCTGGCTGGCTGCTGCTTTTCAGGACAAGGAGAACAGCCTCACTTATGCGTATGTGGGATTTAGTGAAGCGACTCAGCAGGACACCGACCTGGGAGTCCCAACCTTCAACATTGAAGTCCAACTCCAAGTATTGCCGGAAAAAGAAAAGTCAAAAATGTGCTGGAATTCGATCATAGGCCCGGGCGTCATCATAAGAGGATTTCCGTTCCCCGAGAGAAAGCACAACGAGCGCGGACTTGAGGCATCAATTCCAGTCATGGCCCAGCTCCTGGACTTGCATAAAGCAGTTACCTTCAAAGGTGGCTATGTCTTTAAAGGAAGATACACCGCTCTCATTCCAGTGCAGAAGTTTGAAAGCTCCATTCAGTGGCATGTCGTGGACACGTATCCGCGTAAGCTTGAATGGACTGACATTGATGCGCTCTGTCCCATTCGTCTTATTAGGCACGCCAAACCAGGCTTCTTTTTCCACACTAGATCATTTATTGGATGGTGTCCGACAGTTCTGGATACTCTCGGTTTGTTTATCTATCTCGGTGTTCTCACTACTACTAACATTTACATACAGCAACAAGCGACTACCAGTACGATCGAGTCCTCTATTCACAAGCAAGCGTGCCACATAGGTGGGCTCAAGTTGATAAACTGCAGGTCGGTTTCAGTCAATGGGGTACAGTTACGGCTGAAGTCACTGTGGGGAAGAAGGATGGATACTTTTGTCAACGACAGGATGACTACGATGCTCTTCTAGACGATGCCAAGAACACGCATATCATCCTATATGATACTGTCCAGAGAAGGGCAACACAGACTAATGCAGAAGACTTAATCTTGCACGTTCTACACCATCAACGGAACAAGAAAAGCAAAGATACACATCCGGATACATCCTACCAAGGCCAAGATCTTGATTTCGCGCACCCTGATCGAAGAGTGATCTCAACCCGTGAGGTCATGCTCGGGAATGCCGAAAGAGTATATTGTCATCGCCGTCCATTTTCAAGCTCTGAGCCCAAACCATGCCTTTTTAAGCATGAGTTCAAGTCGCTTTATGCTACTATCGATGGACTCTGGGCCCAGGATTATGTGAATTCAAAGTCCTACGCGATGAAGTTGGGCCTAAGCCTGAAGCCCAGCATCAGCGGATGGGAGTACATGGACCTCGTGGAGCCCAGGAGATGGATGCCGCCAAAGTCGACGAATTTGACAAATAAGTGCGGTCGTTGGAATGAATACGCTAGGGACATTAAAGCTCTGATATTCTTTGGATCCGGCTTTGGCGATATCCTAAGCGCTGCTTCGCCTCCAAACGTCTGTCCCGCACTCACCTCTGTCCCGAAAGGCCATTTCTGTTTAGGCATTCGGGTTGATACTCTGGAACGACTTTTCACCGTGCAGGGCTCTTTGGCGGACCAGACGAGGCTTACTGCAAGCGGTTTAGTTTTGACTGGCTCCAACGAGCTCTTCAAAGTAAACGACGAAACAGCGGGGCATCGATGTGGTCCTCGGCGGTTGGTACAGTTTATCAAGCCAGGGCTTACAAAAGGGGAACATACTCCGCTTCCTCTGGAAATGAACGGCGCAGTTATCATTGGTGGCCTTGAGGACAGCGTTCTGCATAAAGACTGTGTTCCGGGGGGAAGTAGGAATACTTCTGGGAGAAGTTCTAAGTGGCTGCGATTGGATTATTATACTTCCTCTATACCTATGAGGTCAAGACCAACTACATGTTAGGCGCAAAGTTATGAAATTTTATGCCCAACTAAGCTTATTTAAATGCCCCCCCCCCCCTGGGGTAAGGCCAACGGGTAAAAACACAATTGTCACGTCATTCACAAGTCTATTTAAGATTTAAGCAAAATCTTCCTTTGCTGTATCTGTTTATACACTGTTGCTCATAGCAGTAATTGACGAGTCCAGAATTCGAGTCATGTCATTAGAGTGGAGTTTTCAGTGAAGGATTGACACTAGTCCCTAACAGGCAATTGTGCATTTCGACTCATCCAAGGTCATACCTTTTCAGCGGGGCCCACCTCTCGATAATCACTATAAGAACAACCAACAGAACACAAACGTTCCATCTTACCAACTCACCACACAAAATGACAGCACTAAACACCACCAGCATGGATGAACTAGACATAGAGCTAGACATCATCGGTCAGCAGCCTTTCATGGTCAAGATCTATACCCAAGTCAGCTTCTGCTTCCCCGTCACCGACCCCTCCACGCACCCAGCCATCACCGCCACGCTCGAACAAGGCCTGCAGCGTCTATCACAGAGCTTCCCTTGGGTAGCTGGCCAAGTCAAAGACGATGGCACTGGCGTATTCAAGATCAGGCCGTTCGAGGAGACACCGCCCCTGGTAGTTAAGGATCTTCGAGATGACCCCTCAGCACCGACAATGGAGGGTCTGAGAAAAGCAGAGTTTCCTATGAGCATGTTTGACGAGAACAAAATTGCGCCGAAAAAGACCTTGCCATTTGGCCCTGATTATTCACCTGATGATCCTTCGCCTGTGCTGATGTTTCAGCTCAATTTTATTGAGGGCGGGCTCATATTTACCGTCAATGGGCAGCACGGTTGCATGGACATGACGGGCCAAGATGAGCTTATTCGGCTGCTCTCGAAGGCGTGTCGCCACGAAGACTTCTCCGAACAAGAGACATCAACAATGAACCTCGACCGCAAGACCATTATTTCGCCGCTCGAAAATTACGAACTCGGGCCTGAGTTGGATCATCAAATCATCAAGCCCCCACCAACCGCTGAGGCCCCACCAACACCGCCCAAAGCAAGCTGGGCATTCTTCTCGTTCAGTCCGCAAGCTCTCTCTGAGCTCAAGGACAAGGCGACACAGAGTCTTGACGGACAAACAAAATTCATCTCAACAGATGATGCCCTCTCGGCGTTTATCTGGCAATGCGTCAGCCGCGCCCGTCTCCCCCGTTTGGATGATTCCACCTCGACTCAGTTCTGTCGCGCCGTCGATGTACGGCCCCACCTCAACGTGCCCAAGACCTACCAAGGAATCCTCCAAAACATGACCTACAGCGTCTCAAACCTCTCGCAAATCGCCAACGAGCCCCTCGGCATCGTAGCATCTCGCTTGCGGTCTCAACTCGGCCGCGATGATCTCCGCTGGCGGACCCAAGCCATGGTGACGTATCTTCAAGATCAGACGAACAGGGCAAGTGTGTCTGTCACGGCGGATGCGAATCCATCGACTGATATTATGTTGAGTTCGTGGGCGAAGCTGAAATGCTGGGAGTATGACTTTGGTTTTGGATTGGGAAACCCTGAGAGTGTGAGGAGGCCGTTGTTCGAACCGTTTGAAAGTTTGATGTACCTCATGCCCAAGAGACCAGACGGAGAAATATCCGCAGCGATATCATTGAGGGATGAGGATATGGAGAGATTAAAGAGTGATGAGGAGTGGAAAAAGTATGGGAAGTTCATTGGCTAGGAATAGGTTCGAGTGGTTCGCGGGGCTTCAATGCAACGTTCCAGCGGGGAAGGTCATGACATAATTCGACATCATCCGAGCTTTATGCTTATTCTTGTTTATAGAGTTGTATTTGGCGGAGGCAATATGCAGATCTCGGACTATTACCCAGATGTGCCGTTACTGTGATAGGTGCGGGAGATGTTGGTGACGATCGTAGGGCTTGGCGTTTGAGGAGGATGAGGAGTAGAGCCGAGGCGATGGCCGATCAGATGAGGTATAAGTTGACTGTAATCTATGCGACGAATGATTTAGAGTACCATCAATACGTTCTTGGTATCAAGTTGCACCATGGATTTGTCGGCGCTAGGATTCCCTGGGGCGTTGCCTGACTGGAGCAACTTAAACATCCTGCACCTCAACACCCTCCCAGCCCGAGCACACTTCTACTCCTACCCCGACCAAGAATCAGCTCTCTCATTCAATCAAGAACAAAGCTACTTCCACAGTCTCAACGGAACATGGAAATTCCACTACGACATCAGTCCCCTCGATGCCCCAATCTGGGAAACTGCAAACACCAGTTCATGGGCCGACATTGAGGTCCCAGGCATGTGGCAGCTCCAAGGCTACGGGCATCCCCACTACACCAATATCGACTATCCCTTCTCTGTAACCCCCCCTAATGTCTCTTACGTTAATCCCACTGGTTCCTACTGGCGGCAGTTTGAAGTACCCGAACAGTGGGACGGTGATCAGATCAGACTGCGCTTCGAGGGCGTTGATAGTGCGTTCCATGTCTGGGTCAACGGTGAAGAGGTTGGTTATAGCCAGGGGAGTCGTAATCCGAGTGAGTTTGACATCACGGACTATCTCACTCCTGGTCAGGTGAACGATCTTGCTGTAAGGGTCTATCAGTGGATCCAACTTCTATGTCAACGGAAAGCCCATCATTATATATGGAGTAAACAGGCATGAACATCATCATCTCGCCGGGCGAACAATCAGTTATGAGAACATGCGAAAAGATCTCTTACTCATGAAGCGATCAAACATCAACGCCATCCGCACAGCTCATCAGCCTCCCTATCCTGACTTCTTTGACGTGGCCGACGAGCTCGGCTTTTACGTTATCGCTGAGTCAGACCTTGAATGCCATGGCTTTGGTAGCATTGAAGAGACAGAGGAAGAAGCAGCTGAGTGGCTGTCCAACAATCCTGATTGGGAAGAGGCCTATGTCGACAGAGCTCGTCAGCTTGTGGAGCGCTTCAAGAATCATGCTTCAGTCATTATCTGGTCACTCGGCAATGAGTGCTTCTATGGTCGGAATCATGCCGCTATGAGCAAGTGGATCAAAGAGAGGGATCCAAGTCGGATTATTCACTACGAACAGGATCGTAATGCTACGTCGACGGATATGTACAGTCAAATGTATAGCACGCCTGATGATTTAAGGGAATTTATCAAGACGCACACAGACAAGCCAATACTGCTGTGTGAATACGCCCAGTAAGTATTTCGTAACAGTCCATATGAGTTTGAGCTAACATTACTAGTGCCATGGGTAATGGACCTGGTGGTCTCGTGGAGTACATCGACCTCTTCAGATCCGAGCAACTCTCCCAAGGAGGCCTGGTCTGGGAGTGGAGCAATCACGGACTTCTTAAGAAGGAAGAGAACGTAACATACTACGCCTATGGAGGTGACTTTGGTGACGAACCCAATGATGGGGATTTTATCATGGACGGTCTTGTGCTGTCTGATCACTCACCTATGCCTTCATTGAAGGAGTACGCCAAGGTAATCCAGCCTGTTTCGGTGAAGCTGGCGAAGAATGGAAGTGCAATGACTGTTGTTAACCACTATGACTTCTCTGACCTGAGTCATCTCGATGTCTCGTGGCATGTTGTCGCGGATGGTCTCAAGACGGATACTCGGCCACTTGACCTTCCGAGAATACCCGCTGGCGAGGATAGGACTGTGGCACTGCCTTCGGGATTGAACATCACGCAAAACGAGGCATGGATCACTATTGAGTTTAGGTTGAAAGAAGCCACTGTTTGGGCTCCCAAGGGCTACGTTATTGCATGGGACCAACTTCACATCCAGCGCCCCAGCCTCAAGGCCTGGGATCTATCACTTGTCCATCGTCAAGACGGCGGAGAGTTTCAGAAGAACGGAACCAAGATCCTCTATAAAAGTGGTGATTCATCCTTTGGGTTCGACTTACTCCAGGGAAATGTCACTTGGAACATCAATGGTGTGGACATCTTCCATCGTGGCCCTGAACTCTCCTTCTATCGCGCCCTCACACAGAACGACGCTGCTTCCTCTGGCGATAGACCAATCTGGGAACAAGAAAAGATCCCAATGATCTACCCTCAAGTCAGAGACGTCACCTGGCGTGTCGACAATGATGGAGCTATTGTGCACTATAAAGTCTGGGTTGGCGTCAAGACGCGTGCTTGGGGCGTTGAAGCGGACATGATCTACAGGATCCCGACTAGCAGACCTCAACTTCAACTCGAAGCCCGGGGCGAGTTTATTGGCAAGAATGAGTCGCATGTCATTCCTCGTATTGGTCTCATGGCCGTTGTACCTGAGTCATTCGACGACGTGTCATGGTTTGGCCGAGGACCTGGAGAAAACTACAAGGACTCCAAGCAAGGATCTCGTATCGGTCAGTATAGTTCCACTGTGCCGGAGCTCTTCACATACTACGACTACCCTCAAGAGAACGGAAATCGGGAAGACCTGCGATGGCTGAAGACTGGAAACAAGGACGTGACACTTGATGCGCGACGGACGAAAAATGAACCATTCAGCTTCACGGCTCGGAGGTACATGCCCTTTGACTTGGATGATGCACAGCACCCGCACGATCTGAAACCACTCAACATGACGGTCTTGCACCTTGATTACGATAACAACGGACTTGGATCGGCTACGGTTAGGGTCAGACCGTTTGAGAAGTACAGGTGCTACACGAAGCCATTCAACTTTACCTTTGACTTCAACATAGTCTAGTCCTATTATCAAGAGCTGCATCTTCATTACAATATGATTAAGAGACCTCGGTCATGACAAATAATTGATTACTGAACTTTCTCTTCCGCCAAGACGTTGCAGCACACGTGCATATCGATGAGCAATTTCAGCGACACGTCTAGTTACACAACTGCTGCCATTATGCTCGATCCCGAATATAATCGTTCCTAATCAGAAATACGAAGAGATGATTTGGTAGGTGACTTCTCTGAGCGCGCTAAGGCATTAGCGCTCAGAGCATCACGTTTGCGATTAGTGATCAATAATTAGTGATCAAAACGCATGACCCGAGATCGGGGCGAATTGTAATCAGGTTAAGCAACTATTACCAAATTCTCCGGTAACCTTTATATTTTGTAATCATTGTCGGACTGTGTTAGCAATGTATAAATAAGGTGGCTAAACTACGAGATGTCATGCGTGAATCCCACCCTCTAACTTTAGAAACATAAACATTTCCCAAACTCTATTAAGCCACCAGTCAACCATCTTCCTCACTGAAACAGTCATGGCTCGTCGCATCTTTGTCATCGGAGCCACAGGAGCCCAAGGTCTCCCCGTCTGTCGCGGCCTCACCAAAGATGGCGCATACAGTCTTCGAGTCCTCACTCGCGATGCCAATTCCAAGCGGGCCCAAGAATTAGCCAAGCTAGGCGACGTTGAGTTCATTGAGGGCTCATTCGCCAATGAGGAAAATCTGCGCAAGGGTTATCAAGGATGCTGGGGCGCTTTCGTCAACATTGACGGCTTCAACACTGGTGAAAAGACAGAGACGTACTGGACTATCCGCGCGTATGAACTGGCAATTGAGTCTGGCATCGAGTTCTTTGTTTTTGGAAACTTAGACTATGGGTATAAGAAGAGTGGCTATGATCCCAAATTCCGCTGTGGCCATTATGATGGTAAAGGTCGAATGGCGGAGTGGATGTTGAGTCAGAAACGGAGTCACAACATGGGTACTGCAATCTTTACTACGGGTCCATATATCGAGATGGCAATCTCAGCACAGACAGTTATGACTCCACGCATTGTTGAGGGCGTCGTGACTTGGGCTGTCCCTCTCGCTGATGGAGCAATCCCTCATGTCGCGCTCGATGACTGCGAGCACTATGTTCGCTGGCTGTTCGATAACCCCGAGAGATCTAATGGACTCGATCTCGAAGTTGCTATCGATCACATCAACTACCACGATCTCGCACAAGCGTTCCAGAAGGTCACTGGCAAACCTGCTAAGTTTATCGACATCCCATTGGAGACATACTTCGAGCACATTCCATGGGCGGCCACCGCTCCTGCTGGCTACAATGCAGATCTCAACGATCCTGCGACCATGTCATTTAAGCAGAACTTTACTGGTTTCTGGAATATGTGGAGACACTCTGGTGGGAACAAGGGCGTTGTGAAGAGGGATTATAAGCTGTTGGATGAGATTCACCCGCACAGGATCAAGACTGCGGAAGAGTTCTTCCGTAGAGAGGAGGAGAAGCGTAAAGTGCAGGGACTGCCGAGTATATTTGAGACGATTGAGAGTGGAAAACTCGGTATGATCCTCAAGTTGAGTGAGGATGGCAGAAAGGGCAAGTTGTAGATGATCTCTTGTCTCCAAGCAACATAGTGTTGGATATGGATATTATCATCATAGACTGAATTATGTAATAAAATAGAACATGCATGAATAGTTGTTGACTTTGTGATATTATTAGAACTATATCTCGTATGTCACTGCTCCTCCTCTTGTATATACCAAATGATGGCTTGTGTTCAGCCAATCAGTGACATACCTTCTTCGCCGTTGTTATCCATAATTTGAAACCTTCCAATTCAATGCCATGCGATTTCTGAGGCCTCCTTGCTCTATAAGATAATTAATAAGAGTGTTATTATGAGTTGATAGAGCTCACAGCTGATGGGTTACATCACGCGCCTCGCACGGTATGACCACAAAATGTCATCGCAGCCTGTGAATAGCCTTTATCGGTGAAGACTTCCAGCGCGTTGACGTGCCACGCCGTGACGAGCCTCGCTCTCTCGCCTCTCAAGGCCCCAGTCTTCAACCTTGGAGTCTTCTGGCAGAACCGGCTTTCCACCGAGACTCGCCAAAACAGTTTTATTAGTTGCTGTGAAGTCATCCAAAATCTGAAGCTCTTTCAGTGTGAACCATCGTGGAACGACGAGAATACGAAGAGGAATCATGAGAATGATTAGAACCGGAAATCCAATCGCTGCGATAGTATGTGATATAGCCACGCATGCTGCGACACCGATGAACTGCAATGCAATGTAAAGAGAGACCTTACGTCTGCGTACTCGAATGATGGGTTCATCGCGCTGAATAAAGCGTTGCTCTGACTGGAGATAGATGAACTTCTGGAGGATGCCATTTGACTCGATGGATCCCCACTAACAAGATTATCAGTATCATTTGCTATCGGAGGCCAGAACAAGTAACTTGGTAGAAGACACTTACGCCAACAACAAAAAATACACCAGCAAATACCGCGGCTGGCATGAGACGCAACACGACAAGAAGAGGTCCTGTCATAGTCCCTATCAACCCTAAACCCATCAAGAAGTGCGACACACGCTGTTCAACCACCGCAGTTACTCGCACGATGGGACGCCGTATTTCTTGATCCTCTCCCCCAGACGTCGGAGTGATCTGAAGTTCGGTTTCGTAGATAGTCAAAGAGTCGGTATGAACAGGTGCCTGTCGCAGTCAGCGGAAACAGCATAAACATGTGCGAATCAGCTTGCTGTACCTGTGGAACAAGGCCGTTGGGCATGGGTAATCCAAGAATACCAGACAGAAAAGTCGTACAACCCAGAAGGAAAAAGTCCCAATGGAATCCACCAGGCTTCTTGAGGGGATACTGTCGAGCTTGAGCCGTGATACTGCTGACGTTCTGTAAGAGCTATTAGCAAGGCAATTGTGGCTAGGCAGAGGAAATCCGCACTCACATGGTCATAGTAGAATAGAAGCATTGTTAAAAGACCGAAAGGCATGGCTACAAATACCCATTTGGCTTCCAAGTTCCAGAAGTCAATGAGCCAGCTTCTGGATTGAGTGGGGTAGAAAGCTCTGGTGATGGGTACTCGCTCGATGTGTGTTGAATTAATATTGCCTGGGAAGTGAGAGAAGCCAACCCAAAATATCGTCCCGAACTGACTGTATTAGCGATGCATCATCACTCTAGTTGGGTTTGCGGAAATACTTACCACGTAGGCATAGTCTGCGAGTAGCGTACGGGCACTTGCCTTCCAGATGGTGCTCGAGCCTATCTTCTCTAGACCGTAGACAGTGCCAAAGTAGAGAATGGCAATCAGACAAGCCAAGTACCCTGCTGCCTGACCGCCCTTGTCAAACTCATTGACAAGTTCCTCGACACCTTTGACTACACAGACTGTCAGCTACCAGTACGATAAACGATGTGCAAGACACAACTCACTGATGTATATAATACCGACATACATGCCAAACGACTCGCTAGAAAAGTCCGTCACGTAGCGCATGTAGTCGCACGTGTTAAAGATGGCAGCTAGCCAGTGAAAGATTGCAGCCCAGATACCAGTCCAAGCCATGAAATGGGGGTAGATGGAGACATCGCACATGCTGATAATGTCATAGATGGTGAAGTTGAATAGTGAGATGAGACCAGTGACGCCGACGATGGTGAGCGGCTGGGCACTGAACAGGCTGAAGACAATGGCTGCCATGGCGGAAGAGAACAGAGCTTCGTTGACGCCAAAGAACTCCCCGGTTCGGCGATACATGTCGAGAGTATAGGCTATAGCAGGGAGGAGACTATAAAAGGCGCAAGAGTTAGTGGAATAGAGATGCACATCGTGGAAACATACTTGACAAAGTACATTCGGATTGTACTGGCGACAGTCCTGTAGGTAAAAGCGTCGGTGATATCACTTGGGTAGTAAGGAAGTCTTCGCTTGACATCGTGGTACATTCCCCTACCGGGATGGAAGATTCTCCACCGCCTCCATCCACGTCTGGCATCGTAGGAGTACGACAAGTTTGACTTTTCTTTACTGAGTGCACCGTTGCCAGGCGAGTCACTTTGCTCGGTCTGGCTCGACATGTTGGTACGCATCAAAGGAAGTTGTGCATAGGCCGCTGAGTCGTAGGGTGATGGCAAAAAGCATGGAACGGTCATTTGGGACTGGTAGGATTGGTCTCTTTATAAGACTCAGGGACCGGGGACAAGATTTCCCTCTAGTTCTGACTCGATATAGAAGACGGGGCCGGCTCCCCTGTCGGTGCAAGACATCATCCAGCGGGGCCGCTCTTTACCCAACCCGGGCAGAATTTCCATACAATCTCACAGGCATCAATGGTTGAAGGCGATCTTTCAGCGGGCAAAGCCATGTCTAGAACGAATGGCACAATACAAATCTGATAAGCAGCTTGAAACAAACATCTTGAAACCTGGTATACTGCTACGAGGGCAACAAATTCAGATTTTGCAGTCGGTCTTTTTTTGACAATACTTATTTCACGTCTTGTCCACGAGCTGGATGATGACGTCTTGATCTGGGCACTTTCTTATCCAATCACAATCGAGAACCAACCACCCTACCTACCACCGGCGCCACCATGGATTTTCTGCCCAGGCAGAATTCTCCTACAACATTTACATTTACATTCCACTTCATCTGTCTTGATATCCATAATGTTGGATGACGCGAGATACCATCTTCCAGATGCTGCCCAGGCAGATATTCTGGAGAAACTGAACACATCGCTTTCAGGCATTCCATGGGCCAAGTTCAATAGCCCAGTGCTACTCTTTGAGGCGTTTGTACAAGAGGGGAATAATGGAAAATTCGAGTGTGGCACTCTTGAGACGAGTGGACGGCTTCACCATCTTTTCTCGGTATGTTGCGTGTACTCAAACAGACCATTTCCAAGACTGAAACCCCCAAGCACCAAATTTCAGTCCGTCCAACCACGTCATCACATGCATCTTCTCACCCCGATGTGAATGGCGAGTCATACTCTCAAACAGAGGAACATCCTCGTTCAACAATGGCCTCGAACAATACTGTAGGCCATCACCCTTCATCGGCGTCAAGACCATCGCGCAAGCGTCAGCAAGGCGGTCTACGCCCTGCCATTGCCACTGCGGCAATGGACGAAAGCTTGGAAGTACCGCGTCAAATGCAGATCAGCGCCGGCAATTTCCCGAAAAGGGCAAAATTGAAACCTGACGGTGTTTTCCTTCCCCGCGAGTCATCTCTGGGTAAGTTCATCATTGGCGTATGGGAGCAAATACATTCGGGCCTTATCCTGGAACCACATGTTCTCACTGAGCAGCTTCAACTTACTGCCGATGCACCGGCCCATACAAACTCCACGAATGAAGTTGGGATATCAACAGATCTCTCTACAGCGAGTCTCTCGGAAGGCTCGTTCGATATGTTCACGCGAGGAAACGTGTTTTGCCAGAGAGTCACCCAGGCGAGTCGGACCTGTCGATCCATTGAAGTCATCGTTCAAGCTCGCTGGATCGAACTTTTCGATTCCTACGTCCAACATCTGACTACTGGAAGCCCTGGAATCTCACCCACAAGAGCACGCATGAAAGCGTTAGCTGAAGCCTGCAGCGACTTTGGCTGGAGTGAGAAAGAGCTACGGAACAAAATGGCGATTTGGCGAGGCTACAAAGAGATCAAAGATGTGCTGGGCTGGGTGGCTCTGGTATTCTCTGGAATGGGCCTGTATCGCCTTTGCAAATACCGCATCGACTTTGACAAGGACAAGTTCAGTCGAGCGCGAGCTTTGAGAGGACGGATGAAAATCGCGGCGGATACTTTGCACCCTAATTGGCGTCAACTCCTGACCATTGTTGGGGAACCTACGGAGCAGCGCTTCAGTGGCCATCCCCACGACTGGGTTGTCTACCAAGATGGATCGGATCCAGTTCCTCTCCGATCAACGTATCTGCATTATGACCCGAGCTTTAGCTTTGAGCATGTCGACGAATGTGTCCTCGACACCACATGGTGGGGAGCTGATGATCCTCGCTGGATGCCGCCGACTTCTCGCTCTCGAAGCATTGCAAACAAAAACACTTGTGTATTGTGCGATCAATTCCAGTCGGATGATACCGCACTTAACTCATGTAAATGCTTCTCCAGCCTATTCAGGGGACCGAGGCTACCACCTGCTGTGCAAATCTTTCGAACTTCCAATGGCCGCAACAACGGTCTCCAAGCCCTCGTCCCCTTCGAAAGGGGCGTCGCCATTGGAGAATTCACAGGGCTCGTGACAAAAGGCATCAAAGAGCAGGATGTGCTGGATAGCAAAGTCGGTGACAGACGGTACCAGATATGGCAGGGCAGGCAGGGCAATTTTACAAGGTTTGTGAATCATAGCTGCAAACCGAATGCGCAGTTTGAGAAGTTTACGTGGCTGGGAACAGAACATATTATACTGGTGAGCAACGGTATTGAGGCTGGTATGGAGATCACGGTTGACTACTCTGGAAGCTACTGGCGAGGGTTGGATAAGAATTGTCTTTGTGGTGAAGTTTGCTGCAGGTATAAAGAAAACGATGAAACGTGAGGGAATAGGGGCGATAACTTGTGATATTCACTTTTACTTAAAATTAAAAGCGTTTGAATCTTTAAATATTATTTTTTATGGAAGATAAGAAATACAAAAAAATCAAGGATGTAATTTCATCTACAAGATAAATAAAAGTAAAATGTTAATGAATCTCAAGTTAACTTAAGATAGGAGGAAGGGAAACTCATAATAGTATTCTTTTCGAGATTCCAGGCAATTATTACTATAACATAGATAATATTACTAAGTTTATTACGGAGTATAGACGCTAGAAATGTGACTCAATCCTTGATCGACAAGATGCTAGCATCCTGGTAGGCTCTATTGCCATGCTGTCATCCTCTCCCTACCTTATTTTTAAAGGAAAATGATATTTGATTACCGCTTTAAGACACATACAGTCAATTAGTGCTGTATTCTTAATTACTGGATACCCAACTAACCTCAACAGAATCACGAGTCTGCATGATTAAATTCACCTGCTTCGGCTAGGCGTTGAGTCAAGCTCTAATTTAAGCGCGTCTCATTTAGCGACTCAGCCCGACCACCATTTGTCGCGTCATCATATGCCTAGGCGATTAAAGTGACACTGCCGCTCGATGAATCAGGCCAGGCTATGCCGCGACTCGCCATCTTCATCATGTTCTTGGCTGCCTTTTGGCATCTGGCTTCGATTAGCTTCTCTGGACCTATGCTCTGTGCATAGACTAGCAAAATCGAGAGGAGCGTGTACCTCAAGTTGCCATCATGGGGACATTTACTCACATGCACAATCCGTCCTTGATTTGCTATCGCTACAATCAGAACCCTTCAACTTGGGGCTGGAATATATAGAGGCGACTGCGCGCGATAAGATGATACACTTCGACCAATCCATCTCACTGCATTTGACAGTCCAAGGTCTTAATGCCAGCGATAGGCCTCTGCAAGACTCCAACATCGACTTCATCGCTACTGCCTGATGGCCCAGAGTATAGACAATCCAGGAATTCTTATCAGCACAAAAGGTCATATTTCGATGCGGCAATCGGCTTTGTGACTCGTTAATTGTAGGAAAGACTTGGACTGATTGCCAGAACTCGTGCTGTTAGGCTGCTTGCCAACCGATAGATGGTAGTGCGTATGGCTTCCTCGACATACCCAGTGAGATCAACGGCAGTCTTACAATCTATACTGCGACTCTACGAATGAAGCACCTCATCGATATGCTTGTTTGTGGAAAGCTATACACTGAGTACTCTCTTGCAGCAGTTTCGCTTTTTCGGGTTCGTCCCTACTCAGATTCCACGGGATAGAGCATTTGAGTCCTTTGGACTTCGTTCGACCGGCCTGGGGAAATATCTGTCGACTACAAGATCCCTTTGGTGGATCTTCAAATTCGGATCTTTGAAAGAGCCTAGCCCTCTCATTAATTGGGAAGTCTCAGACACTAGACGGGCTCAGTCACGGACTCCAGGAGTCGGGCATTAGGAAGCAGACTGAAGGCTTGCAAAGCTGGGTCCCGGACTGAGATGCCGCCATAGATGATCGATACAATTTGACATACACCGAACGTACCAGCGTGGTCCGACATTGCCGTACCTCAGGCGACATGAAGCCAGAATAGACAGTGATAGATTCAGACCATGTCATGACTCGTGGCTTACAGATTACGTTGATCGAAGTAACAGCACCTAGCTACTCTTCTATCATCCCCAGTTCAACACTCTGAGGCAAAACAGTCATAAACCAGTGGCATCAACTCACTAATCTATCTGTTTATTTTAAAAGATCTTCCATTAATAAAAACATCTTCTAGCTTAGCTTATAAGGACTTATATCCAGGAACGCCCTCAGTATAGGTTTTATGTCGATAAAGTGGCAATATAGCCATCTTGAGTATTTAAAGATATAATATATTTGGCTTGAATAGTTTATGCCTTTAGAAGTAGCCTTCTGTAAGTTATATAAACAGATAACTTAAGATCTAGATAAGCTGATTTAGTAGATAAGTAAACGCTAAAGGTTTATTGTGAGGGGTAATAGGTAGATAGGTTTTGGCCTAAAAGGAGCTAGGAAGGAAGGTATAATTATGACTATACCTTAAGGGAAGGTTCTATATATATTGAGGTTACCCAAAAGCTTTAATTGTAGAGTGAGAATGTATCCTTTGCTGGGAGATGTATTTATCAATGGTATAATGGCGGATGAAAAGGTCGACCTATTGAAGTCAGAGTTGACCAAGATCGTTGTATGATAGCATTGGGCTCCCGGCGAAACAATACCATTTCACTTGGGGACAAAAATCTATTTTTATTCTGTCATAGAAGCTAATTCTATTGTCAAGATGGTCGTTAAATCGTTAAGCGCGCTCGCTTAGGCATTGGAACTCATTCTGGTGCAATGATTTCATTTATAGGAACTTTTCACTATCAAGTAAGAGAGAGAATATAATTTTTACGGCATAGGAATACAGCTAAAAAAATGGTAACAGTTGTCGTTCTCATCATTCATAACCTCCAGCCAAGCTCTTATCAACCTTTTGCCATTCTCCACCACTTTGGTTGTTCAATCCAAGGTTGTGATGCTTATCTGTTATCACAGTCGCTGGCCTGAAATTGCGACATGCTCAGGATTTCGTTCTCATGATAATCCCCTGGCTGGAGATCGCCTTGTAACATATCTGCCCCCCCAGGCTGAAGCTGACGCTGGTAATCGTGCGAGTTGCCGATCCAACTATCACCTCGTGTCACCCCTCCGTTTTCTGTTGCAAAGCTCGGTCCGGGTTGGTGGGTTATGTTGCTCATTGATTGTTGAACCACTGATACAGTCATTTGTGATTGAAACAGTGGCAAATCGCTGTTTCTATCTATACCCTGGAGAGACTCAAAGGTGTTAAACCCTGTTGGCATTTGATCCGAGAAAGGTGTGCTCTCTGTGAACGTGTCGAACTGATCATGACTCCGGAAGAAACGACTGGAATTTGAATCGAGGCTTGAAACAGCTGGGGTATGGAATTGCGAACGGCGCCCACGACTATAGAAGGGATCTGGCTGGGAAACTGGTAAAAGCTGATATTGCAGATACTGAGTACTTGACGATGGCTGTGGTGACATAGCGGACACGGGTCTCGTAGGCAAATTGTCAGTAGTTATCGGGGTACGCCCAAAATTGCTTTCAAGGTCCTCTATGAGTCGTCCTAAAACTTGACGGATCTCATCTTCCCTTTGGCAGGCATAAAGCTGAGAGATTGTGTTTTGGTTCATCACTTTGCTGCAGTGTTGTTGGATGGCATCTGAGACAGCATTCGCTTGATCTAGGGTGCCCTGTAGGTTAGTAATAGCTACCAAACATTTGAAACCTAGGCGACAAGCTGTAAACTCACATGGGTTTGGGGTATCCACGTCCACGGGCCAGTCTGGAAACAACACTCTGAATATTGCTTTCCAGCAACTTTCAGGGGGGTTCTTGCTGGGCCGAGTTGGATCTGATTTCAGATCTGAAGACTGTTCCAAATCATACCCATCCTCGTAATCATCTCCAAAGGCTTTTCTTTCACATGAGCTATGGCCATCCAGCTCTTCGCGGAGAAAGCGCCTTTTACAGATATGACATCGCCGCCGACCGACAGAACGATCATGGGTGTTCTTTAGATGTGATCTATATACCTATTAGCCATACTCATGACTTAGGAGATTTCAAGCCAATGTTTCTCGGGGCTTGCAGCTGAAAATTCGGAGATGGACTTACTTTAGCCGGTCAATATTCTCAAATCCTTTTCCATTGCAGGGTCCGCTTGCAAACCTTGCCCTGTTCTTCTTATGATACGGACAAGCGAAACGGTCCCCAATTGGTTCTGATCGACGACGTCTCTTCCCCAAATTACCTTTGATGTTTTCTTCGTCGCCATACTCCAACTTGTGCTTATTAACGCCTCGGTTTGTAAGCATTAGACCGTCAGAACATTGGTTCATCGCCTGACTGTCCTGGTTGCCGACTGGAGATGTCTGCCACTCACTACCACGTTGATAACATGCCAGGATAACGATAGCTGACAAAACTGTATGGATCCAAGAGCTCTTACTTTTGACTTCAGATATATCTTCCTTGAGTTTCAATAGTTCTTGTGACTTGAGAACTCCCAGCAGCAACTCAATTATCTTCTTTCGGCCTCGGCTAACGGCATGATGAAGTGGAGTCCATCCATTCTTGTCTCGAGTATCGACTTTGGCGCCTCGGGCAAGAAGTTGATTGGCCCCTCTGATGTTTCCAAGAGAAGCAGCATGGGACAGGCATGCTTCACCAGTATGGATGCTAGAGGCGTTAGGATTCGCACCAGCCTGTAAGTATGGGGATAACTGCTGCCTATAAGGTTAAGCTTTAGGCTGTAAATATAGGTAATAAATAAGAATATAGTATTTTTTTCCTTAATATAAGCTTTTACCTAGAAGCTTTTATAATAACTATTATATCTTACTATAAGTCTTAAGGTATTATAAAGTAAAGAGATTAAAAGGTATATAAAGGGATATAACTTTAGGTTTATATTTCTATATATATATTATATTATAACTCTATAAATAATATATTTACAGTAAATTAAATTATTATTAGTAAAGACTATATAAGCTAGAAGGCTTAAATATATATCTCTATTTTTATTACTTTCTTTATAATCTTTAATCTTATTAAATAGTATATTATTAATTAAAATAGCTTTAAAGACCTTAAGGAAATTATACCTTTATTAATTAAAAGATTTTATTTTAAGATAAATAATCTTTATAATATAGTAATTATAAAATTTACCCTTTTTAACTATAAGGTATTTTATTTAGCTATTATTACTTACTAGCTTTAGAATTTTACTATTAAGGAGGTAAATAAGCTATATAAGTTTATATAGTATACTAAAAGAGATAATATTAATAATAATAAAATAATAAAGCTAAAAAAGAATATTAATTAAATAATAAAGCTTATAACTTTATAGATTACCTTAATAAAAAGGTAAGATATAATTTAGTAATTAAAAAGTTAAGGATTAAAGTTATTAAATAACTTTAAGAAGGATTATATATATACTGTAGTAAAAAGGTTAAACTATTAAAGGTTCTATTAATTAAGTTATTTAGGCTAGCTAGAAAAGTTAAAGTGTTAATACTTTTACTAAAGTAAGTTATATCTAGGCTAGTAACTAAAAGCTTTAATAGCTAAGAGAATATAAGCTAATTAAGTTTATAAGATTAATATATAATGATTTATTTTTAAACACGATAACCAGCCTGTAAGAGAAGCTCCACGATGTCCAGATGACCACTGCGACTTGCTAGCCAAAGTGGAGTAACTCCACTGCTACTGTCTTCGTAGTCAGACCCTTTGCTGAGTAAAAGCTCGACGACTTCCCTATGGCCATAGGCTGCGGCATAACTCAGTGGAGTTTGACCGTAGATACAATCTCGATGACTCATGTCAGCGCCATTATCAAGCAAGATCTCACAAATATGATGATGACCCATAGCCGCAGCCAGCGAGAGAGGTGTACGCCCATAACGGTCCTCCTCATCTATCTCTGCAAGGTTCGCTCCCCACAAGCCTGTGTCAAACCACGGTAAGCCATAGTATGACATGACATGTACTGCCTTAGTCTTGTGCGGCTCAAAGAGTTTCTGATCCTTGAATATTCGGTTGTGTAGAAAAGCCCACTGGTCGACAAAACCCTTTTGAAACTGAGAAAAATGGTACATTTCGTTCTTCATAGGGTTTACCCTGGCTCTTTCGGCCAGGCTAAGGTGTACCATGCCAAACCATAGGGAATACTCCAGAAAAGCGGCTGAATTGATTACAGTCTCGGTATTCAGGAGGTTGAAGTGCATGTACATGTGGTCAACATACAAGAGACAAATCCAAGCAACTCGGTAGTGGTACTGGGCATTGCAAGCTTGCAAGTCAGTGAATTTGAGATCTGGGAAGGACAATTTGGAAGTGAGATTGTCACCCTCAAGGACGTAGGGCCCCCTTTCCCGGAAATAGTCTCTCGCACTTCGGTGCACGAATTGAAGGATCGGCTCTGTGTATGTCTTATCGCTTGCGAGCTTGGCCTGCGGCGGTGCTACCTCAAGAAGGCCGCCACACAGAAGCATCAGCTGCATACTCATGTCTAGCGACGCTTCGTCCTGTATCCTTTTCATTTTGTTCCTCCTACCCCAATCATTCAACTCGCTATTACTTCTTGGAGATAGGAGATCAGGATCATAATGCATCGCAGCCAAGGCACTGCGGAGCTCGAGTATCGAAAGTGGCCGCTGAGCACATAATACGAGGGTGAATGCATCCTGTGCCATCATTCGACGGCTAATGTCATGCCGGCTCCATAGCTGCTTCAAAATCGTCTCGTATGCCGCATCGAGGGTCGCTGGAAGCCACGACGTAGAGTGCTGTTCGGACTTCGGTGTCTTGAGGTGGCCATCGCAGCGCAGCTGTGATATGGTCAACGAAGCCCAGAGAAACACCCCTTTGGCCTTCTCTGCCAAAGTCTGAGATATCTGCTTGACATTAGAGGCTGGGAGCAGAGAGTCTTCCAAGGCTAGAAGGTTTTCGCTAAGGTATTGTTGTATGTCGAGGAAGTTATTATCCTCTAAACGGATTTCCGCGCCTGGCACGGAAAGGTTGCTGGGTCGAGAAGATAAACATATTCGTAGTTTCCGACTGGGATTTAAATCATTAAGACGACAGAGGAGAGTAACAAGCTTAGCGGGATCGTCACACTCGTCCAAAGCGTCTATAATGAAGAAAATGGAATCACCTTGTGCCGTCGATTTGTCGACCAACAAAAGCAAGCTTTCCATCAGAACATCGATGTCCATTACGCTGTCGGAGATCTCATCCTCCCTTCTCTGATGGAATTTGGAGAATATTTCGAAGGATCGCGTACTCGGAGTCGTCTTTAGAAGTTGATGTAAGAGTGAACTTAAAAGACTCGCCACAGAGTGGCTTGCGCTGCCACCGAAAAAGAAATAGGATACCACAGCCTGGCTTGATCTGCGCTCCGGGCGATAGGCTTGTATGATATGTTTCATTAGGGTGGTTTTGCCAGATCCCGCTTTGCCAGTGATCCATAGAGGCTGAGAGGGCTTGGCAAACCAAGACTTGTAAGTGTTATGGTTCAGTATCCATTCGCATGTTCCTGGAGAGGCGTCTCGGATATTGGTGGATATGTCTTCAGTTTCAAGGCTTTCAAGAACCCCTAGATTCTGTCAACGGCGTCATGTAATATCGAGGAGAGGGGTTTTACCTTGCTCGACGGATGACAAAGTTGTCTGTACTTCAATTTCATCCGCGACAGGGCTGCTAAGCCCAGAAGTCATGTTTCTCAATGATTGCAAGACTTTGATGTAAGATACATCGTCTTGGCTCCTAAAACGACACAGGTCCTGTCAATTCATTAGATAGAAGTAAACAAAGACAAACAGATTCACACTACATACAAGATGATGACTATACAGCGATAATTGGGGCCAAGCCCACGATTCTTCCTGGCTTGGGTTGACCGCCTAATCGCCAAAGATTTAGCCGATTGTGTTTGTTTCCAAGAGTCAATACCACGTACTAACTCACCCTGAAAGCAGTGCCTGGTAGTGGCAACTCTTCGTAGCAATAAACGATTTTCCACGGCGGATTATACTGAGATACGCTCGCGAACCTGACAAGTACCTGTGCCATGAATTGAGTGTCAACCATAATGGACCTATTTATCTCACTAGCTGCAGAGATTCTTGACACGCTTTTATCGAGATCTGAAGTTGAATGCGGCGTCCCCAAGAAGATTATTCCTTGTGTTGCCGTGACGATCTCGTTGAGTGCTGTATCGCCTTTGCTATCAAAGGCTTCACTAAGGGCGCATTGGAGAATTAGACCACCAACACTATGGCAAATAAAGACTAATGGCCGAGATCTCTGACAACAGAAAGTTAGTCCATTGGCAAACCTTTTCCATTTTCGATACTGTGGAACTGGAAGAGAAGGGAATGGATCTGCTCTATGATGCAATGTGAGACGCACCTCGGTATTATCAGCCTGTAGATTCTTTAGCTTGTTGAGAAGTTTATTCGCAGCTTTAGTGATGCTCTGACCGTCGCAAAAGGCAGTAGAGAGATATCGGTAGGTGAAGATCCTCGCTGAAGGGAGATCCTTGGGTAAGAAGTCCCGTGCCCAGAAAACAATCTTACTGTTGTCAGTGACTCCGTGTGTCCGATATTCCCAGGTATCGTAGCCCTGGAATCCGTGTATAGTTATGATGTCTAGCGCTCGGTCAGTCCACGAGATTCCTTGGGCTATAAGTTGCAACCCGGTGAGGTCGTCCATTTTGAGTAGTTGCATGAGAGAGCTGAAAGAGGTAGACATACAGAACCGAGTAAAACAGCAAAAACGATGGAGATAAACATTTCCTCCCTAATGAACAGGGCGTTGCCGCCTTAGGGGAATTATAGAGCTTTTAGGCCACCATACCAGCTGCGCGACATGATAATCGCCATGTGTGCGTTTCCGACCCGCTCACAACGCATTGTCTGATTTTTCTGTCGCGACGCATTTTTCACTTTGCCAATTGCATTTCTTAATTCTGAGCGATGCATGCCATGGTGATGGAAAAAAATTTACATTCTCTAGAATCGCAACCATGAATTTCGCACTCAGTGCGGTTTCAGCCACTCAAAACGCTGAGTGATCCCAGTCAATGCTATGTGGCTGCATATATGTTTCACTTCGTGGAAGAGAATTACAGGGGAAGCCGGTTAGCCTCGTTGTCTCGTTGCAGCAATTGGTTGGATGTCTGTCTCTATATCCACTATCGCAGGCCTCTTATCTGTGTAACCAATTACAAGGCAGGAATGAACGCAACGCGTAACAATAGCAATGATAATACTCGCATCATTGCGTTTTTGATATTGGCTTTTCTTCCAGTGCGCCAGCCACGCGAAATGACGTGGAGTTGGCGGTGTAATCAGGACGCGTGTCTGGAGAATTGGATTGCCTCTTGAACTTCGCGTAGCTTACCGACACTGCCATCACTGAAATGAGGTTCGAGAAAGATAATTTTGCTTCGCGGATCCTTCCTATGATTCCACCTCACTTGGTCTTTTATATGGTCACCTCTGCTTACTTTAGAACGCAATACGGCGTTAACTGTACCAGCCCAGCTGGGCTTACGATATCTTTTCAGGGCAAAAAATGGGGTGCAGTACGTTCCTCAAAAGCCGCATGTGTCTTTGGCCGATTCTGGACTTGGAGATCCGTTGCGCGGGCGAGAGGCCAAGATGCATGTCACTTATGATAGCAGTCGATCACAAATTCAAGAATCGCAGTAAATAGCAAAGTCTAAGACTACAATTGAGTCTTGGGCTTTATTTCACTTAGGGTCATTAGTCCCCCTAGCTCCTCCACCATCCACCCAAAATACATCAGATAAAACATTCATCTTGAATCTCACTATCCCTACCCAACGAATTATGGAAGCTATACTTCAACAATGTGTACCAGTCTGGTCTTCTCTTTCATTAATACACGTGCAAGGAAGCGCTTATGGAACAAAAAGTCAAATCCTATGTCCTTCTTAGTATCTGTACCTAGGGCGCAAAATAAGCATATTAAATAAGACCTTATCCACCTACTGAGGCAGATTTTATAATCATGAATTTGTCAAATCAAGCCTGAAATAACAAGGTCTCAAAATTAAATAGGGCAAGACTAATAGTGTACTTGTGTTCCAAGGAGCGGAAGAGCTTATATGAGTGTCGGCCCTATTCTATTTATTGGGTTAATTGCCGTCAGCCATTCGTGTACCAGGATATATCTCGATCGCCCAAACTGAAATAACTCACCCTTAATTGATCAACGATCGCTGTGTTGTCTATACTATATCAGTCAGGGAACTAAAATTGAATCTCCGAGGCAGGTGTTTATTCCACAACATCTCTTTCTTAATCAGGATCCTAGCGCCAACCAACATAAGACGATGGCGCCTCCATCTGTCTCGCTTTTTATCGTGCTATGTTAGTTTGCGACTTTAATGTCAATTTAGATCACCAACACTGTATCACAGGAATCTTCGTTCGTCGCGCCTGTTCATTGAAGTCACTCGGAGATGCAGCTTACCTGGACATATTTATCCTCATCCTTACGAATGCGAAGAATCACTGGATTCATACTCACTTAGGACTGGTAATTCAACATAGAGACCCTTCTGATGTCCCTAGAAGAGGGCATAGAATCACTATGGGGGAACGTATATGTTTATGGGAATCCTTATGGCAACCGTCGCGGCACTGCAGTCGAAAGTATTTAGATATTCAACCTCGATAAAGATGACTTGCTCCTGAACTAGAATGATAAAACTTTCTCACTACATCTTAAGCTTGTTCGCGAACGACAGCTAATACTCGATGATTTTGAGTCTGTGAGTGCACCCGAGGCACCACATAATTAATACTTGCCGTGGCCATATTGGGAACATAAACTTGATCTTTTTCTGAGACAAAGTAAATTTCTTGGATAAATACTCTGCGGCGTTACTTACACATGATTTCACATTATTGAACATCAGATGGGCCCTAATATGTTCACGGAAATGGAAGATGCCATTACGTGGATCTCTGACATGGAATTGATGCTATACAAACGTACAGGTTTTGAACATATTTTCCACGGCGGGCCGGATCTACCATGATAAAATACCTGGAGAAAGCTTTTTACGACTGCATCGCGATCATCTTGGTTTGTTCTATCACAAGACCTTTCAGAGGGTCTTGGGATTGTACGCGAACATATAAGGTATTAGCCAGATGTGCTATTTATGCCTAGCCGAGAAACCTTGGTGTTATTTGCATTTCAGACTTATGGCTGAGAGTTTAAATTAGCAGATGGAATTTGGTATGAGAACATGCAAACGGCCAGTTGAGATTAAAGGAGATAACCTTTTTTTTTTTTTTTGTAAGTTTACATATCAGCCTCGAAAGGTATCCAAGCATCTCCAAAGTCTACTATACTTTAAATATTCATTGCCTCACAGGCTGCAAAGCTTCAATTAGTCAATATAATTAAAAGGAAATAATAAATACAATCTTGACGCTTCGGAAAGCAGTCCTTTGTAATTGACGAAGCCCGAAAAGCTGTTCGATGGCACGTCTGCGTGCAACGCCACTCTCAACATGCTTATATGGGCGGCTAAATTCTTAAGACAGAGTCCGTAGAAAAAGAAAACAGCAATCCACAGTCTCCCAATTGAGATACGAAACTCAATTTTCTATTTTACAACTACTAGTTTCGTTATTCTATCTAGCTTCATCCAAGTTAGGCTGCAAGCTGGTGTTCAGTCCCTGTAACCTAAAGTATATTTTCTAACCTTATAATTAACTTATAAACTCAATACTGCTATAACCTTCTGATTTCCCTAAACCTTTACCCAGTCTAACCTTATTCCTAGTAGTATTAATATATATATTATTAAGAAACTTTCTCTTAGTTAAGCTTTTTTTATATATTAGTATTTCTTAATAAATCTAATAGCTATATATTATATCTAGAAGTCCCTTTTTATAATAGTTAGGGTTTTAAATAGGGAAACTAGTCTATGTTAAGTTTATATTTACAGATAATATAAGGCATAATACTAAGCTTATAAAGTATTATATCTCTTAATAATTAAGTAATATATATTAAACTTATTAATATAAAGATACTTTATTAATAGCTAGTAAGTTAAGTTCTATTTAATATTAAGTAAATATATATATATATTTAAGGTAATTAAGTTAATCCTTTTAGTAATTACTAATAATTAAAAATAATTATAAGGTAATTATAAATTAATTATTATACCTTTTTATTAATTTTTAATAATTACTTAAGTAATTAAATAAAATTAGTAAGATATATATAATATAACTATAAGGGTTATAATATAATCTCCTCTTTCTATTAAGTTTTATCTTTAAGACCTATATAATTTAATATTTAATTCTTTTTTTATAAGTTTATATAATTTAATTTTATAATTATTTAATTATATCCTTAATGCCTATTTATTACTATATTGCTAAAGCTAATTTAATTAATTTTAAAGGTTATAAAGTTATACTTTATATATATTATTTTTAAAAGAAACTTTAGTATTTTATAAAGTCTAGTCTTAATATTTATAGTAAGTATACTTATTATAGGTATTTTTATAATAATAATAAAGTATCTCTTTTATAAGGTAAGTTTTTTATATTTTTATATAAGTATTATTTCCTAATAGTTTATTATAGTTAATTATTTAGTAAAGGTTAAATAAAAAATTAAGGCAGCTAAAAAGGCTATTAAGGAGAAGTTAATTAACTTACAGTGTTAATTAAATAAATATCTATTATATTTAATATAATTTTATTATTAAAAGTAAGAAATTTAGACTTATAGTTAAAAGATATTAAAGTATAGTTTTTAGTTAATAGATAAACTAAATAAAAGTAAGTATTAAAAGGCTAAGGCTATTATAGATACTTATATTAATAGTGCAGTTAATATAGTAAATTAGTTTTTTATTTTTAATTTTTTTTTATTATTTAATCCTTTTACTTTTTTTAGTATTATTGATAAAAACTTTTTAGGAGTTATTAGGTATTAATAAGGTATTTTAGTGGTTTTTATATATTTTTACTTTTTAAGTAGTTTCTTTATTTAATAAGGTATTCTATTTTCTTATTAACTATCTTTATTTCTTTTATTACTTTTACTTTATAGCTTTTTAGCCTTTTTATTTTTATAGGTTTATTATATATTTTAATATAAATTATATTTACTATTAACTTAAGTAGTAAAATATAAAAGATAAAATAGATTTTAACCTTTAGTAGTAAATTTAATTTATAGTTATTTTTTAAGACTTTTTTAATAATTTTATATAGTTTAATATATTTAAAGTTAAGTTTATAGCTTAATTATTTAGTTATAATGTTTTTTATAGATAGGTAAACTATATCTCTCTTTAAAAAGGTAGGTCTTTTTACCTTTTTAAGATTATAGTATTATTATATCTATTTTTTAATAAATTTAAGTTTTACTTAAAGTTTATTATATAAGTTCTTTAGGTTATTACTTTTAATTATTACTATTAGGTTAACTATTTTAGGTTTTTATAGGTTTTAATAAACTTTTAATATAAATTTAAAATTAGTATATACTGGCATTAGCTTTATGCTTTTATTATAGGCAGTATTATATATTAATTAAATATATAGTAGCTTTTTAACCTAATTATCCTATTTATAGTTAATATAATACTATAGGGTTTATTTTAGTATTTAATTTATTTAATTTATTTATTTATTTATTTAGGCTTTAAATGCAGTTATTAACTTATAGTTTAGCTCTAATAGTACTATAAATATATTTTAAAACCTTAATATAAAAGTTAGTTTTCTATTTAAGAGGATTTTAATTAGTAATTGCAGATATGCTGCTGCTGCCTCCGGTTTAGCAGCACTGCTTAAACAGGCAAGACATACATGCCACATACCTGCATAACCTTGCATTACGTAACTTCCTATATATAAGATAAGAACCTCCTCTAACCCTACTAATATATATCTTTAACCTTTGCTTTTTCCTATGCTCTGCCTATCTGAATCTGCTAGTCTCTATTTTCTGTAAGCATTACTGCCTTTAGCCTATTTCCCTTAGCCTATCCTGCTATATTATTATTTTTATTTAAAATACAGTTCTCTTGCAATGCTTGTATCCCAAAGCCTGATTATAGAGGGAATAAGATATATTCTAGTATTTATTTTCCATTCTGCCCTCTGGCATTATTATTAACTCTTTTCTTTATATTATATAGCTTCCTTTCCTATCTTTTTCTCTTAGAATCTAATAACACTAATAGTCTAGAGACAGTTCTCTAGGTTAGGCCGCCTTATAGTAATATAATACTTCTTAGGCTACAGTAAAGTATCTTACTGTAATAGTTTTTTCTTATAAGGCCTCTAGTTAATGCCTATCTAATAGCAGAAATACTACAGCCGGCTTATTAATGCCCCCTGCTATATAATAAAGGATAGTGCCATCTTAGACTTGCCTCCTAAACCTAATATAAGTGGCTTTAGAGACCTCTAGCATAAACTTACTTCTAGATTGGTTCCCTTAGTAGGTAGAAAGTATAAAGCATCTAATTATAGGTGGTTTAACAGGGCCCGAGATACTAATTCCCTATTTAGAGGTTACTAAGACTACCTGCCGCTTAGGCAGAAGTTCCTTACTTACTTCCTATTAGTCCTTGGCTTACCTAATTCTGTGCAGATCGGGATAACTTAGACCCTTTAAAAGCAGAATAAGTCAGTATGCTAAGAGGGATAATTAAGTAAGAAGGAGGAGAGGGATATATATACTACAGCAAGCTATTAGTGTTATATATATCTGACCTCTATTAGTCTTGCTATTATAAGATTATAAGATATCTATAAATATATTTTAAGCTCTTTGTAAATAGCCTAAAAGGTTCCTGGCTATAATAATTACTATATATAGGCATAGCATTAAGCTTTATTATAGTTAGATAGAAGAGCTAGTGCCCCAGGGAACTTCTTACCTGGTGCTATCTGATTAACTAAAAGTAATATATTATATATAAATAGTCTAATATTTATTATAGCCTGCCTTATCTAGTATCTCCTAAGAACTCTGCCTTACTAGTAAGTAATATAGATCTCTAGTAATATACAAGAAATATAGCCTGGCAATAAAGTAATTAATATAAGTAAGAAGTAGTTATATATCTTACTTATCTATTTAAATTATTATAATCTTATAAAATAAGGAAAAGTATTATAATAATACTAGAATTAGCTCTTAAAAGGGCTAGGACTTATTTAACTATATAGTTTAGCTATAAGTATATAAGCTAGATAATGCCTTTTTATTTTTATCTTCAATCTGGCTATACTATAAATACTAAGCCTCTTAACTCTTTTTCTTTTTATATACTATAACTTAAGTATAACCTTATTAATAATTAACTTTAAGTAGTAGAAGCTGTTATAGAGCTTTACCTTTCCTGCCTCTTAGCTAGATATAGCTTTTAGAAAATTTAGAGATATAGTAGTTTATATTCTATCTAATATTAAGTTTAATACTAAAGATAAAGATAATATAAGTTAAAAACTTAATAATTTACAATTCTTTACAGCACCTACTAGTATCATAAATTATTTAAGTAAGTTATTAAGGCTATAGGGCTCTTTTTAGGTAATAGGTTCTAATAACTAATATATAGATCTTACTATTACTAAATATAGCATAGCAAAGTCAGAAACCACTATTAGTATAAATACTATATTAATAGGATCTCTAATTAAAGTAAATACTGCCTTAAGTTAGCTAATTAAGCTAAATAAGGCTTACCTTGCTAATTCTAGACTAAGCTAATAATTTTATAAGGTAAATTACTTCCTAGTTAAGAATATATCTACTAAGTATTAAGATATTAATTTTATAATCTCTTTTACTAGCCCTAAAAGCTAACTATACCTAGTTATAGCAGATAGGAAATAGCTTTGACTTAAACTAGCTAGTTAAGAGAGTAATATAGTAATTAATACTATCTTTAACTATAATATTTATTATAGCTTTTAGTATTATTAGAATTTCCCTTTAACTAGTATATACTTTCCCTAGATTACAAGCCCTATTAAAGTAATCTAGGCACTATTTTAGGAAAATAAAATACCTACCTATAAGCTATATAAAGATACTATTCCTAAAGCCCATGCCCTATTTCCTGTAATATCCTTTAATAAACTATATTAAAAGCAAGCCTTGGATACTATAAGCAATGCATTTACCTATATTAAGTTTAAGGCTATAAAGATTATATTTAATTCTAATATTAAAGTATCTTTTATATTACTATTATTTTTTTATTTTTACTATAAATCCTTATAGATATATAAAACTATATAGTTTTAGGATAGTAATATAGATAGTAAAGGCTTAAAGAATAAAAATAGTTTTAATAGATTAGAATCTTAATAAAATAAAGAGAACTCTTCTTATTTCCTAAATATTAAGGATTCTGGCTTAAAAGATAATAATTTAAATAATATCTATAAAGATTATAAATACTATAAGATCTTAAAGTCCACTTCCTATTTAGTCTATAGTACTGCCGCTAACTTTCAGGGCTTTTATAAAAGACAATTAATAATATATACCGCGCAGTTACCTAGTAATATCCAAATACCAGAGGCAATGCCAGCCCTATCTAAAGCTAGTATGTTTCTTACTTAGTTTAAGGAATAGTCTCTTAAAGATATCTTACTTAAGTATATTACTAAAGGCAGTAAGATAATATTTTATTTATAGTTTAAATAAGACTGCAATTTATATTAATAAAATACTAGTAAATCTATATTATATCTTAAGAACTATAAAAAGCTGCCTAAGACTTTACACTTGCCTATAAAATTATCTAGCAGAAGATAGATATTAAAAGAGAATAATACTATATATAAAATAAGATAAGATAGTAAACCTTAAGTCGATATCTAGCATGCCCTTCTATACTGTTCTATAGGCATAATTTAAGTCCAATACTCAACCAAACTCAGAGGCTAATTAATTATCTACAGTAGCTCGAGTTAACTTCTATTTCCTTTTTAGTACAATAGATAGATAATTAAATATTAAATAAAAATAAAGTCTCTGTTTTATTCCTTAGCCTAAATATTAATAAATACTTTATTATAACTAAACAGAATATAGTACTTATATTATATATATCTTATTAATTTTTACTAATTATAAACTAACTTATATTATATTAAAAAGGACTTACTATAAGCTGCCTTATTAACTTATAATAAACTAATAATTTAACTTATAACTTACTATAAGCCTGGCTTATATAACTATAAGCCTTTATAATATATATATATATTTATTTAATAATAAATAAAACTTAATTTATTAATTATTAATAATATTTCTTTACTTTAATAAGCCTTACTTATATTATTGACTATTAAAAGATATAATATTTATTAATATATTTAGTTTAATATCTTATATATCTTATAAATATAAATTTGATATAAATTAATTTCTTTATTTAAAATCTTAACTATTATATATTAATAGATTTTATTTAAAATATATTATATTAAATAATTAAGTAATAATATACTATTAAAATATTTAATAATACTAATTTAATATTTTCTTATATTAAAAAACTATTTAATATTATAAAAATAATAGCTAAGATTTATTAGCTATATAATATAATCTATAATCTATAAAACTAAGTTAATAACTAGAAAATAGTCTTTATAATAAATAATAATATTTATTTTTAAGGAAAAATAAATATTAAAAAAGCCTTTAAATTATTTAAATTAAAACTATTTAAAGAATAAACTATAAATATAGTTTTATATTTAATTTAAATATAAAGATATTTTTAAATATTTTTAATTAAGTTAAATACTATTATTAAACAGGTATTTTTTATTATATTATTAATTTAAGAAAATACTAAAGATTAATTTAAGCCTATTTTTAAGGATTATTTAAAAAATAAAAGAATTATATAAAATTAAAATATTATTAATATTTTTATTAATTAAAATAACTTTAAAACTATGTTTAAAAATAGCTTTAAAGTAATTAATAAAAGAAAATAAATAATAATTAAAATTATAATATTAAAGTAAATATACTTATATATTAAATACTTTATTAAGTTTAAATAACTTACCTTTAAAATTTAATAAAATAATAAAGCTTTTATAAAAATATATTATTAAAAATAAAATAAAAAAGTAAAGAATAAATTACATAAAGTAAACTGCCTTAGAAATATTATTCAATATATTATAATAATAATTAAAATTAATAAATAATAATATAAATATAAAATAAAAAACTATTAAATAAGAGAAAAAAAGGAAATAACTTTAACCCTTATTACTTTAATTAATAATACTATAATAATAACTTTTATAATTAATAATTAATATAAAGTAACTATAAAAATAATATTTTATATAATACCTAATTAAAACTAATAACCTTAAAAGCTATTTAAAATAAATAAAAATAAAACCTATATAATATATTTAAATATAAGTATTATAATTATAATTAAATAAAATATATAATATAATAATACTTAAAACTATAAATATTATAAGATTTTAATTATAATAAGTAAATATTAAAATTAATATAATAATATAAGATATAAATAAAGATATAAACCCTAGATATAATATAAAGCCTATATAATATAATAAAGCTAAAAAGAAAAAGAATATTAAAATATAAATAATACCTATATTTAGAAAGTTTAATTTAACAATTATAAAATAAATTTCTAACAAAAAAAGATATAGAAAATAGAAATATATTATATATCTTTATATCTTATAACTATAAGGCTAAAGAATACTGAAAAAAGGTAAAAAAAACCTTATTTATAAAAATTAAAAATAAAAGTAATAATAAAAGGTCGATTAAAAGTATTAAAAAAAAGAAATTATTAAAATTAAATATATAAAAATATTAAAAATAATAAAAAAAGGAAAATTAAATAACTTTAACTTAAAATAATAAAATAACTTTTTATAAATTATTAATAATATTTTTATTAAAATAATACTTTAAAATAAAATAGAATATTAAAAGTAAAGAATTAAAGCTAGAAGCTAACCTTAATAAGAAAAATAATAATACTTATATAATATAAAATATAAAGATAAGGCTATTAAAGCTATAATATAATATTTTTAATATTAAAATAAATAAATTTTATAGAAATAAAAATAGCCTTATAAGGTTAAGTGTAATAAAAATAACTTTAAAATTTATAAAATAAAAAAAGAAATTTATATATAAGATGTTAAAAAATATAAAAATATAAAAATAAAAAATAAACTTTATATTAAGACATATTATATTAATAATATATTAAATCTCTTATATTTAAAACCTATATTTAATAATAAAAATAATATATAAATAATATTAATATATTTTAACTATAATAAAATATTTTAGGTATTATATTAAAACTATTAATATAATTAATATAAGTTAAATAAATTAAATAATAATTATTTTTTTATAATTATATCTAAAGTATTTAATAATAACCTTTATTTAATTAAAAAAATAAAAAGATATTTAATACATCTTTAATATAATTACCTTAAAGTAATAGAATTATAATTTAATATAATATTATATAAAAAGATATATTAAGTTAATAAATTAATTCAAAGAATTAAAAAAAATATATAAATTATTAAAAATTTAAAAAGAAAATTTAAAAAAATAACTTAAAGAAAATATATTTATATAAAAAAACTATTAATTAATAATACTAGTTTAAAAGATATAAAAGAATTATAAAAATAAAAATATATAAAATTAAAAAAGAATTTTTAATAAATAATATTTAATAATAAATATAATAATAATTACTTTAATAAAGAAAATATAATAATAATAACTATAAATAAATATATTAAAATATAATAAAAAAAGTTATATATTATTTATAATTAAGTTATAAATAAGCTAAAATAATAAATAAAAATAACTTAAACCTATAAATATATTAAAAGTATAATATATAATAAATTTAATAAATTATTTAATATTATAAATTTAAATTAAAAAAGAATAGTTAAATATTTAAATTAATTATAAAGTAAAAATAAATTTTATTAATTTAAAAATAATTATAAAATTATAACTATTATAAAAAAAAACAAAAAACCTTATATATTATTTAATATAAAAAGATAATTCTTTAATTATAATAATAATATTATAAATTAAAAGATTAATTATTTTAAAATAAATATTTAAAAAGAAATTAAAAGGTAAATTATAATATATTTTTATTAAAAAAGGAAATAAGTATATTTTTTAATATATTATAGCTTAAATAAGAAAATGTATATATTAATTAAAGAAATAATTAAGTTATATTTCTTAATAACCTTAAAAGTAATATAATAATAAGTATAATAAATAATAAAAAATCTTATATTTTAACTAAAAAAAATAATATAAATAAATATAAAATAAAGTATTTATTACTTTTAAAAGAAATATAATATAAATATAAAATAGATATAAAATAAAAATTAAAGATTTTAGGTATTTTAAAATAATAAAACTTATAAAAAAAAAGTAAAAATAAAGTTAAATTAAAATTAATTAAAAAAAATGTTTAAATAGTATTAAATATATATAAAACTATTTAATAAAGAATTAAAAATAAAAATCTTTAAATATAATAAATAAAACTATAAGATTAACCTTATAAATAATAATTTATTATTTTAAAAGTTTTATTTATTTAATTAAAGAAAATTATAAGTTTAATAAAAATATATTGATAAAATATTAAAAAAAGGCTATATTTAAAATGTTAATTTAATATTAATAGTTTTTATATTTTTTATATTAAAGAAAATAAACTTTTATAGTATTAAACTTTAAGAAAATATATAATTTTATTTATATTAAGAAAAAAAATAAATAAAAAAAAATATTTAGAATTAAATTTAAATTATTTAAATATATAATAATATCTTTTAATTTTATAAATATATTTATAATATTTTAATAGATAATTAATAATATATTATAAAAGTACTTTAATATTTTTATAATATATTACCTAAATAATATTTTAATTTTTTTAAATAATAAAAAAGAATAATATAGTTAATAAGTAAGTAGGTTATCTAAGTAAGTAGGTTAAAAATCCCTTACTTTATAATATTTCTATTTAATTAGATAATTATTAATAACTTAATATATTACAGCCTTTAAATAAAGCTAGAATACTTCTTGCCTTTTAGGCCCTTTAAAATAACCTAAAACTAAGTTTATAATAGGCTATAACTAACTATATAGTGCCCTTTAAGACCTTATATCGCCGCCATTATAGCATTTAGTTATAATATAATTCTATCCTAAAATCGCAAAGACTATTTAATTTAGAGAAGCAGATAATAGTCTAATTTATTTTTAATTTAGATTTATAAGGATTTCCCTTATAACTACATTTTATAGAAGAAATAGCTAATTCCTTACTAGCTAACTATAATATATTACCTATTAGTAAGCACTAGGCTTATAACTTTATAAAGTAATAACTAGAGCTAAAGATATATTTATTTTAGAGATATAACTATTAAAGAGCTAAATATAAAGATCTAACTATTATTTATAGCTAGTTTAGGCTTATATGAAATATAATTATAAAGTATAATATTTAATTAAATAATATCTAGAACTTTAATAAAACTGGCTTTATAATAGGCCTTATTATAGCCAGAATAGCTATTATAGGTTTAGAAATACAAGAAAGGCTAAAATTAATATAGCCTAAAAACTAAAAATAAATTACTATAATCCAGGCAATTAATATAAAAGGTTAAGTAATTATGCCATTTATTATTAGTATAGGCTAATATTACCTTGCTAATTAATACTAAGAATATAACCTCCTATTAAATTAGGTTATTATAACAAGCTAAAATAAGTAAACAAATAACAAACTAGGTCTTAAGTAGCTAAAGCACTTTAATTAATCTATAACTAACTAATTAACTAGTTCTTATTATCTTTTAATCCTTAATAGTTATAAAAGCCACTATTATTATAACCCTAGCGATTGCGTTATATATACATAAGGGACCCCTATAAATTCTAATTAATACCCTTATAACATCTAGAAATAACTATATAATTAAATGGCCTATATTAGACTAATCTCTAGAGGACTAACTAATATTAGACTGATAGCACTCTAGGAATAATATTACGCTAGGACTGATAATAACCTTACCTTATATTACTTTTATATATATATAGCAGAATATATATATATTTACTTAATATTAAATAGAACTTAGCTTACTAGCTATTAATAAGACTTCTTTACCTTAATAAGCCTAATATATATTATTAACTATTAAGAGATGTAATAACCTAACGTGCTTAGTATAACACCTTACGTATTCTGTAAATATAAACCTAGTATAGACTAGTTTACTTGTTTAGAAACCCTAACCGTTATAACTATTTAGCCAATTTTAAGAGATATTATAAGGAGAATAAGATTATTACACTCTATATACCTGCTTATATATCTTATTTACTCTAGCCTCTTAATATTAAATACTTTAAGCCGCTAAAAAAGGCTTATAGCTAAGAAATAAAATATCTAATTAAATACTTTATAACTTATATTTTTAAGATTAAGTTCTTTTTTACCTTTTATACTATATTTAAAGCTACCTTTATAAAAGGTAATATCTAAAGGGGTTTTAAAGAAGCTAGGCTTACTTCTCTTAACCTAGAAACTGTAATCTTAAAGCTTAATATATAGCTATAGACCCTAATGCCTCCTAAGGAGGCCACTTAACTATTAACACTATAGGCTTTAAAGACCCTAAAGATAATAATAAAGGCCTAATTTTAATCTAAATACCTTAAAAGGCAAATCAGAAGGTATTATAGTAACTCCCTAGAGTCTATTATTAAAGCTTTAAAGTCAGCTATTAAGGCAATAAAGGCAGTTATATATAAAATTACCTTATTAAGGGCTAAGCTTTATAATCTTTAAGATATAAATAAGATACTAAGCTGGCGCTATAGGACAAAAAGGACTAAACTATAAAAAGGGAGGACTATAACTATATAAGAAGCATTATAAGTAATTAATTAGATAGATATTAATATATAGGTAGTGGCCAAATTATTAAGAAGTAGTAGTTAAGAAAGGTTAAAGTAACCAGGCAGTTAGCGCTATAGTATATATAGTAAAGGAAGTTATAATATAAGGACTTATTAGGTAGCTCTTAAGTTATCTAGGAAGGAATTTAGCAAGTAAAAGCCAGCCTTTTTAAACTGCAGCTTAAGCTTTTCAAGCTATAGGTTAAAAAGGTTAAGGAAAGTAACCTACTTACTTAAATAATCTACTTACTTATTAACTACGTTATATAAAATATATTTACAAGGTTTTAAAAATACTATAAAATATTAAACTATTAATAAAACTAAAAAAGAGTTTTTTTTATATTAAATAAATTAATTACTTAAAATATATTAAATAAATTAATTACTTAAAATATATTATTATATTAAAAGAAATTAAAATAAAATAAATAAAAGTTATAATAATATTAAAATAAAAAACCCTTAATAGTATTAAAAGAATATAAGCCTTTTTAGGATTTATTAATTATTATTAATAAAACTTATTAAAAAAATAAACTATTTAAATAAAATAAGAAGACTTAAATAGCCTTTATATAGCTTAAAAAAATAATTTTTAATAAATCTATTTTAAAAATATTTAACTTTAAATAAGAAATTAAATTAAAAATAAATATATTAAACTTTATATTAAGAAAATAAAGAAATTAATAAAATAATTAAAAATTATTATATTTTATTATATTTTACTTATATAAGCTATATAAAATAAAGCTATATTATTTTATTTATAATAAAAGATTTTTAATAATTATTAATTACTTTAAGAAATTTAAATATTACGTTATAAAAAATAAAAAATAAATTAAAATATATATAAATTATTAAAATATTTTAAATTTTACTATAATATATAAATTTAATTAATAATAACTATATTATATAAAATATTTATATAAATTTAATTTCATAATTATTCGTAAAGAAAAAAGTAAATATAATTAATTAATAATTAAATTATAATATTAATATTATAAAAATAAAAAAGTAAATATTAAAGAAAATAAAAATAAAAATATTTTTTTATTTAATAAATATAAATCTTAAAATAAATATAAATAAAAGCTATAAAGAAAATCATAAAAAATATAAAAAAGTTTATATAAGAATTTAATAAATACTTAATATATAAATATTAAAAAGTTATAAAGATTTTTAAATGACTTTTATAATATAAATATAAGATATAATAAATAATAATAAAAAAAGTTATTAAATAATATAACTTTTATATAAAAATAAAAATATAATAATATAAACCTTATAAAAAACTTTAATTATTACTTATAATATAATAACTATAAGACTTAATTATAATAGATTTTATTATAAAGTTATTACTATTTAAAAAACCTTTAATTAAAATCTTTTATAATAATATTATAATTATTATAAATTAACTTATTAAGTTTTTATATTACTTATTATATAAAGAAAATATAAATATAAAAGAATTTATATATATTATTTATAAATATACTATTAATATATATAAATTACCTTTTAAAATTATTTTAAATAAAGAATTAATATTTATATTATAATTTTAAAATTATTTTAAATAAAGAATTAATATTTATATTATAATTTTAAAATATATTTTTAATATTATTAAATTTAAATTATGAACTTATAATAATATTTAAAGCTTAAATAAATAAATAAATAAATTAAATAAATTAAATTTTAAAATAATACTTATAGTATTATATTAATTATAAATAGAATAATTAAATTAAAAATTATTATATATTTAATTAATATATAATATTATTTATAATAAAAGTATAAAACTTATATTAATTTATATTAACTTTAAATTTACTTTAAAAGCCTATAAAGATTTATAAAAAGTTAAAATAATCAACTTAATTATAATAATTAAAAGTAATAATTTAAAAAACCTATATAATAAACTTTAAATAAAACTTAAATTTATTAAAAAATAAATATAATAATTTTATAACCTTAAGAAATAAAAAAACTTATTTTTATAAAAAGAAATATAATTTAGTTATTTATAAAAAATATTATAATTAAATAATTAAGCTATAAATTTAACTTTAAATATATTAAATTATATAGAATTATTAAAAAAGTCTTTAAAAATAACTATAAATTAAATTTATTATTAAAAATTAAAATTTATTTTATTTTTTATATTTTGTTACTTAAATTAATAGTAAATATAATTTATATTAAAATATATAATAAACCTATAAAATTAAAATAATTTAAAAAATAAAAATAATTAATAAAAAAATAAAATACTTAATTAAATAAAGAAATTACTTAAAAAGTAAAAATATATAAAAATTATTAAAATACCTTATTAATATTTAATAATTATTAAAGAACTTTTATTAATAATATTAAAAGTAAAGATATTTTTTTAATTAATAATATTAATTATATTAATTAATTAAGCCTTTATTATAGTAAAAGATTTAGTATTTTTAATTAACTTTAATTTATTTAAAGTTTTTATATTTTAATAAAGTATTTTAAAATTATATTTATTTAATTATCTTTTTTAATAATAAAGATATATTAAGTCATTTAAATACTTATTAATTTATTATTATAATTATAATAATTTCTTTTTAATAATTTCTTTTTTATATTTAAAATAATATTTTTTAATAATAAAATAATTTATTATTAGAATTAGTTTTAAATATATATAAGTAAGCCTATAATAATAAATGTTTAATTTTAATAACTTTTTGATTATTATACTTATAACTATAATAAGTATATTAAAAGTAGTTTTTATAATTAAATAAGGCCTAATACTTTAAGTTATAAGGAATATAATAACTATATAATATAATAAAAAAACTAGTATTTTTAATTAAAATAGCTTATATATAATAATTATAAATAGCTTTAAACTTTAATATATTATTAAAAGAGAAAATAAAATATTATAAAATTAAAATAAAATATATTAAAATTATATAAAAAAATATAAAGAAGTAAGTTTTAAAAATAAAATTAAAAAAAAGGAATTATATTATAATTAAATATAATATAATACTTATATTATATATATCTTATTAATTTTTATTAATTATAAACTAACTTATATTATATTAAGAAAAACTTATTATAAATTATTTTATTAATTTATAATAAACTTATAATTTAACTTATAATTTACTATAAGCCTGGCTTATAAGACTATAAGCCTTTATAATATATATATATATATTTATTTAGTATTAAATAAAACTTAGCTTATTAGCTATTAATAATATTTCTTTACTTTAATAAGCCTTACCTATATTATTAACTATTAAGAGATATAATATTTACTAATATACTTAGTTTAATACCTTATATATCTTATAAATATAAACCTAATATAAACTAGTTTCCCTATTTAAAACCCTAACTATTATAAGTCTTTAGTAGGTTTAGTAGTTATAAAAGTTTCTATACTATTATATTTTATTATTTAATATACTATTTTTTAGGATTTTTTACTTATTTTTTAATTTACTATAAAGTAACCTATTAGGATATTATATTAATAATAAATTAAAATAAATCTTTTACTTTATATTAGTATTAAAGATATTATTATATTTCTTTATAGAATATAGATATAAAACTAGGAAATATCTTTACTATAACCTCTTTATATTTTTAGATATTTTACTGTTATACCTGGCTTTTATAAAAAGGAAATACTTTAAAGTAATATATTATCTCTTTATTAATAAGATATAAGATAAGTATTGCTTTTTTTATATTTATAAAAATATATATTATAGGATTAAAGAGTTATATATTAGTAATTTATAATAGAGGCTAGAATAAATTATTTTTTAAAGGTCTGCTGCTAGAATGATTCTTAGGAAAGGTTAAAGATTAAGTATATCCAGATTAAGTAAAATAAATAGAAAAAGTAATATAAGGTAAATAGATAAAGTAAGTTAATTATAGTTAGAATTAATAAAGGAATATATATTAGGGATAAGAAGTTAGTATATATTGCAGGTATAATATTATATTAACTATCTGCTAATCTTAATAAGCTTTAGTAGTTTATTTAACTAGTTATATTATTATTTCTATTATAATGCTATGTCTTTTGCTAAAAGGTTATAAGATTTTTGGTAGAAAAGTCTTTTTAACCTTATTTAAATAAAAGTTGCTCTAGAGGCCAGTTTTTGTTTTAGAAATGAGGACTGAGAATTGTTAGTTCTAATACTGCGAAATCTCTTAGTCTGAAGCAGAACTAACCGTTGGTTGTATTCTTCCCCTCGACGGGTTTGTTTATTCCCTTCTACAAAATGTGCAGCCAAACTCACGTCGCCGTACTTGGATATGTGCATGGAGCAGCGAAGGCCACCAGGTGAATTGCTTGTCTTTATACGAGTGGAATATATGCATATAAAACTTAAAATAAATTCTATAGTTTCGTAAATCAACATCGTTCTTCCGTGCTATTGATCCTGGTCACTCATTTCCTTGTCTTATTTACGGAGGTTTTTTTTTGGGCTGTTGCTTGGTTGTCACAGAGCCGAGGTTGAGATTAATTCTTATCGATACGCAGGCGACAAAACATCCAAAAACAGCCGCCGGCTCTATCTTCCTATACTACTGTTGGCGTTTATTATGCCAACCACCATCCATGCCACGTAGCAATTCTATCTCGTTGGCCATCATTGACATGCCGGCCAGACCCATATCGGCGGCCTCCGTAACGGAGCCGGGTAATCTATGTAGCTTATCGATAAAAAAAAATCTTCACATAAGGGACATTAGACAAGCTGCGATACTGTAATAAATGCGCTGTAATAATGCATATACTATGATACTGAACGTACGGGCTGTGCTATCCTAAAAGTTGGTCCAGGACATAATGTACTGTACTATCTCACAACTTAGGTTGGTATACTGCGAGGCCCTAAAATTGGGACCTGTTGTGTTAAGATTGACAGTCAATTCCATGGCCTAAAGAATGGTTCCGAAGCTAAAACTCAAGATACGGCACATCGATCGCGGGTAGCTAGAACGCTCAGGTGTGCGTGCGTCAGTTCATATGCACTAGCACATGTGTGCTAGTGCACACGCCGGAGCACAGGGGTTAATGCCAGCGCCCAGCGCGCCTGTACCTGGATACAGGGGCTGAATTAGATTTAACGGTTGTGATTTATTTCTGGCGTGTAGCTATACGATATATGCCAGTCCCTTTATCTTAATAAGATTTCCCACTGGCGCAATTCTACTAGTGCTATATTCCTGTCCGGTTTTTTTTTTTAATAAAGTTTGTGTCTTTGGTAGAATAATATTGCCTGCGTCGCCTTGTTGGGGATTAGAGCTTGTAGTTGTCCTGAACCCCTATAACAAAACTTGTTGCCGCTGCGCTTTGTGCACAACAGCATTGGACAAGGAGAAGCCAAGAACGGCTTCTATGCCATGCACAAAACAGAGTAAGGGTCCAAAACCAGTCCTTTTTACAAAGATGATCTATACATAGCTCACCGATGGTTTGTACTTAGCTATGAACCCGATTACGGTATCTCATTTTCTCATGTTATCGAAATGCACTCTCTTGGGGGCGGGGGGCGTGCACCTACCCTAAAACAAGAAGCAGATCGTTGGCCAGCATCGTCGCATAGGAGCCAAAAATAGCTTCCTAAATCCGTAAAACTCAAAAGCAAAATTGTCACCCCTGCGGTTGCTGGCAATGGACCAGAGAAGGATTGCTATATATCCTGTCCCTAGCTGATTGTTCTGTCAACTTTCCCTCGTCGCGATAACAATGGCGGTCATTGAGAACATGCGCGTGGGAAAACGAGACCGGAGTAATAAGAACTTCAAGAAAAATGGGACACACTCAAGAATAACGGCCTCATTATCCACCAGGTTTATGACGCCGAAGTATATGTCTGTATACGCCGCAAGGGCGAAAAGTTTGAGTTCAAGTCTACTGACAAAGCGTTACCGCTATCTGACGAGGAAAAAGTCAGCCTCACTGACACAATATACTTACTGTGACTAATAGAGTGTGATAGAATGAAAGCTTCCCGTTGCCTGTGCTAGCGACAGCCACGGATGCTGCACGCCAAAGGGACAGTCAATAGTTAGTGAAGGGACGGTAGCAGCGGTAGCCTAGAATGGTTGGTGCTAATAGGGAACCCATTATTAGAGCCTGGAGGAGGCTCTGAGGCGGAGCCTGGAGAGGAATAATGCAATAAATTATACTTGATCTTAGATGCGATGATAATCTGATTCGCTATCTGGAGCTGTTAATTCCATGATTTGAGCGGGTCTAAGTAGGCCTACACAGGTAGTCGCTCGGCGCGACATGCACGCCTGAAAAACCACACAAGGGCTGCACACAGGCCGCCTGTAACAGGAACGCATCAGTGGATCGAGACAAAGAATAAGACCCATAATTGACTCTTGCCATCTTGACCGATCCAAAAGTTCCGGATGCACATCAGCGACCTCCACTACGACATCCCGCAGAAGGCCATCCTCATCTATTGTTGACTTATAGACCTCTTGGATAGCGTGCGGGAAATCATCCCCAGGGAGGCAGATCGCCAGACTCGCCCTCCTATCATTGTGTTAATGTCAGCATTACTAGGGTCTAGTGTGATAATTATACTCGGAATGGGCCATTGTAAGTGTTCTTGAAGAATTTAGAGCATAGACAAAAAATGGCCTTTTGCACTTTGTAACAATCATCGCCGCGCTCGATCGTCAAATCCGAGTATGCGCTTTCATTGAAGAACATTGAACATTATTGGCCGCCTCAGTACAAATGGTTGATGATGAACTCTTTTAAGCGACGTAAGGGATCTTCATGTAAAGCTTGGCCTTCAAATGACAAGTATGGCCCCGCCCAACACAGGGATACGTCATTGACACCTGAAACTACGCGTTGTGTACAGGCGAGTTACACATGGATCCGTTCACTATTTAGCGTTTCTCCTTCTCATCACCGTCTTCCGTCGCCCGTTTTCTAATCTCGTTTGGAGAAGGCCGCCTATGCACTGCCTCTGACGCCACTGGCTGCCCCGTCTTCCCATGTCGCCGTGCCAGGCTACTGTTGACTTGGCGAGTGTTGGACGTCGAAGGCATGGTGCTAATGCCATCGCCAACCCCATCCGCGGCCACAGCACCGAAACGACTACTGTACCGATCTTTAGACACTTGTCTCGCTGTTTCATCCGATAAACACCCTATCCACTGCGCTGATCTGTTTGTTGACGACGCCTTCTTGACATCAAAGAGGTCTGCGAGGGTCGTGATCACTACTTGATCGCTGTCACCGTCAGCGATCATCTCTCCGACAGTGTAGACCTTTTGATGTGCAACCTGCTCAGATGCAGTTTTGCACAGCTCTAAGCACTGCTTTGAAGTTTTTAAGTCACCCTCTAATTGTAGGTAGCTAAGGTCACTCTTGGGCGTCCCACTTGTTGCCATGGAGTCCAACCGTTCTTGAAGCCGGCCAATGGTCTGGGCGAGGTTGTCTCGACTCTCATTCAAGGTTCGGCGTATGAGTAATTGTGCCTCAAACGGACCCTCGCTATCAGCAACGGATTCTGAGAGCGGCTGATCCTTCAGGGATTCTTCCCGGTCTGCCAGTGAGTCGATGTAAGAACGAGCATCTTGGCAAATTCGGAGGCATTGCTCCGTCACAGCCCGCTCGTCCCTTAGGTCAGTGCCTGTATCCGAAGCGCTGGTGGTTTTGCTTTCTTGGACAAGGAGCTCCATTTTTTCATCAAGGCGTTGTAGATTAACATTAAGGCTGTACATTGTATCCTGTATCGTCTCGTTGTATTCTTCAAGGACTTTGTGGGAGACTTTGGATGTTTGCCTAAAATAGCAAGAAAACTAAGGTTAGTCATAGGATTCAGGTTGGCCAAGTATAGAAGACTCACATAATGATGATACCTAGACCTACTGAGATCGTTGCTTTGTACCCTTCTAATCTGTCCATGAACTCATTGATGTCGCCTGCCATAAACTCCATCCTGGCCCAATCTCGAAAGCCCATCCTGGACGTCCCGCCAAATGCCTGCATGGCGGTCTCAAAATCGCGGCACAAGACATTGCATCGGCTGACAGGGCCCTCCAGAAGAGCCCGCGTCGATGCTTCTGAGTCAACAGCTCGTTCCAGCACCTCCAGAATGTTATCCAGATCCTCAAGCACATGATGTAGCCTAGCAAGTGTCTTGTCGCGGCCTTTGTAACGAGTAACGGTGTCTTTGAGTGATTTGATTGATTGAACCGCAAGTGGGACGATTGCCAAACCGATACCAGTGATGCTTCCAGGATCCATTGTAATATCTTCAATAAGTCGATTTCTGATTGAAACATAAATCGAAAGACAGAAGAATGTTAAGAGACTCTGATGTTCCAGTCAACCATGAGGCGGCATCGTGATAAAATACCTCACTCATCCTCGCTCAACTCGACAGTCGCGATTGGCTCCTATTAGCGCTCTGGTAGCGGTTCTTTACCGTTCGAGCCCTGTCTTGTCGCTTCCTTTTACTCGTCTAATGCCCTTCAATAATTGAATGGCCAAATCACATTTACCCCTCCTGCAAGAACCAGGGGTCCAAATGAACACGATATACGACATGAAGCGAGTACATAGGGCATGTCTGGTTAGTGGAGTTAGGGAGTGCAGCGGTCACTGCGGGCCTGGCTCAGCGGCTCGTTCCCTACTCTCACTGGCTGCAGTCCAACCACTTAAAATCTTAGACGCTGTATTTACTCCAGCCCTCTGTCTACATACCAGGGTCTAAGCGCTGGGAAAGAAATGCAACATCGATATCCGAAGATTCACCTTGTTTTACGTGCAGAAGTCTCAGTAAGGATAGCCAAGAATGAACCGTTCTAAGCAACGCTATTGTGTGTTGCCTTGCTCTTAGACCCTGTTCAGGCCATGTGAAGCCAGGCCTGAACTATTCGCTAGCTTTCATTAGGGGAGATCATGCCTTCCTGGATTGCGGCGGTTATTAAACGAATGCTGTTGTCCTGTGCACGTGGTGGCTTCATGAGACACCTAGAGATCAACTTCATTCTCCTCTTTCTTGTCATGTTTGTAGGCTTCAGTAGCAAAAAGACAATTGCGCAAGTGATCATAGAGGCCACGTCTTGCGTGTACCTAATTATAGCAAAATTTCTGACTATTGATTGGACAACCCAGGCACCTTCATTTTACTGGAACAGATGGAACGGATTTTGACCAGTTTTCTGCCTTAGGCCGAAACCTGACACCTCATTGGAAGGCCAGTTTTCTCTTTGTTTGTACAGTACCATTGCATATCTATCACTATTCAAAAAACGCCTACTATCCTAACGCATCAGGCATTCTATCCCAAGTCTATTAATACCATACCGCCTAATTCCTGCTGCATGATCAAAAGACCGAAACGACCAAAGACCTGCACACTCTAACCACGCCTATCAGCGCTCTGTAATAGCCGCCAGCTTTAGACACAGGCAAGTTTGATCACAAGAGGGCTCTTCCTCCACGTCATACTGCCGAACCGATGCATGTGGACTTGGGCTGCCCAATCATTTACCCACAATCGAACCTCTACCGCCGAGACAGCACGATGCGTTGAGCTGTTTGCAAGGGCCACCTGTCTGCACAAGGCTGCTTATGGTCAAGTATTGGCTAGACCCGAGGCGCCTGACAGTCCCGTTCGTTCCTTGAACGCCTCAGCTTGGTATGGTCTGTTCCTTTAAGCTGACAGCCTTTTGTGACCAGGGAAAAAGAAGATAAATATCTCTCGTCAATCGCAATAACGAGATCAACAAAACCAGAACAATTCAAGTTATAACATCTCTATTCAATGGCTGAAGTTATTGGCCTTGTTTCTGGTCTTCTTGCGTTGGCGACATTCGCGCATCAATCTGTCATTAAGGTTCGAGAAGCCGTGCAAAGCTTTCGAAGCCTCCCACGTCAACTCAGGGAACTCCTTTCAGAGTTAGCAGAACTAAGTACAGTCCTCCAAGAACTCTGTCAAGCACCTGGCGGGGACGTTGAAGTGGACCTGTCAGCTCTCAAAGTTACGTTGGAGCAATGCACTCGTTCATGTGAGGAATTTGAGCGAGAGCTGAGAGCCTGCAGTTCGCGGTCTAGTGAAGATCGAGCTAGTTTTCGGGATTGGGCCAGGCTCACATACCGGGGCGGCGACGGAATTGAAGGCTTTCGACAGCAGCTCATTGGCTACAAATCCACCATTGTTGTCGTTCTTGGCTTTGCGAATCTGTAAGTATTCACATCTACAATGATATACCATCATGCTGACCCGTCTTTTCTACCCAGCCGCACATCTACTATCACCGTCGAAGCCATTCGATCTTGCCGAGGATTGATCGAGACAACAACTATTGATCTAGAGGCACATCTCGCAGAGGTAAAGCAGAAACTCGATGCTCTTGCTTACCGGGCCCTTTCCAATCCCGAACCGGACGAAGCGACGATTCAATACATAGAAAACGAGCGTCTTAGTACCGAAACGGGCCTTCAGCTTTGCCTTGAGCTTTCTCGGCACATTGATCAGATCCAACTTCAATTTGGCATCGGAGAAGGGGACACTCCCAATCTTATGGGCCCGCACCCAACATCGAGTATGGTTGTCAGCGAAGGACTCGGTGGATGCAAAGACTACATTGGATTCGCACTGGAACGACTAATGAGATATCGCCAGAAAGTAGCTGAGCGAGTTGGCGCTGGCTCGCAAACTGCCGTATCACCAGATGATAAACTGCTACTCAATAACCTCAACGATGAAGCTGAGGCCCTACGCCATTCCTTGAATCTCTGCTCAAACATCGACAGTTATCTCGAAGAGAAGATCAGTAATATCGAAAACCATGCTGAGGGTGATGATACTATTCAATTTATGGTCTCAACAGATGGCAAACCGCTCAATGGAAAGAACCATGGCGTCGGCTCGAGACTCAAGCAAGCTGGGGGGCATTTTAAGGAGGAATCCCTTCAACAGATCTCCCAAGACTTCACTACCATCAGCTTGCATCAAACGGGAGGCAATAAGTCATCCAAAAGTACGTCACCACCAGCCAAGTCAGAAGCCACAACGGAACCGCTTGGTACGCCATTCAACGGACGTGGCTTCACTCTTACACCGAAACACAATGCCAGCTCGACTCCATCTACTCGTTCTACAACAGCTTGATTGGATTGGGCGGCTATGTTGTCTGAACTTGGCAACGCATGACTTGTCGATATATGAAGAAATGGGGACCTTATTGGCGGTTCAGTCCTTGGACTTAAAGCTAAGGGTTCATCGGCTAGACTAGGTAATGTGTGCAATTTTAGTAATCTTGCGTAAATAAAATCTGTTTCGTCTCATCTAAAGTTGACACTGAACTCCGCATTATCCTAAAGGAAATCTTTGCTTGCCCCAAAGCAATTCTAGATGGATCCGGCTTGTGACAATTGCTTGTGCCCTTCATGACGTCAAGTGGATCAAGTCTCAGGTGAAGTGAGTTGCACATTGGGAACAGAGTCGAAGCGTAGCTGTCGCAGTTGTGTTGGCTTGCTGAATCTTCACGTGCTGTTATTTTAGTTCGTTAGTAAAATTGAGCGAGCGGGTTAGTACTGTCTTAAGCTTACTTCATGTTTCTGGTTTTCTGTCGCCCCGTCAATCCTTCGGCTTCGTGATCCCAACAATGTGTCCGCTGCTTCGTCAAGAGCTTCACAAAGAGCTTTGACAGCTATGTCGGCTTGATGCTCATAGTCTTCGTGTGTATCTCCCAAACCCGAATCGTAGTTCTGCTCAAGTTCTCGTAGTTTGGTAAAGTAGCCTTGTATTTCTGCTTGTAACCGGTCTCGTTCAATGGCATGACTGGTTTGGGGAATGCGCTCCCACGCCGTGCTGATCTTAGCCCGGATAGCTCGCATATCGTCTTCGCGTTTGCGCGCCAGTGGTTGTAAACCTGCAAGCTTTTCCGCACATCGAGCTACGTGCTCTACGATCTGGTTGAAAACAAGGATCGAATTTGGCAAAGACATATTAGACGAAGCGGTCACTGGCGATATCAACAAGGTGAAAGCTATTTGTGAGGAAATGTCACGTACGCAGAGCGGGAGATAAGAAGGGACTTTCCCCGAAGACAATCGCTCATGTCTAATGCGTTCAAATAACCCTTGACAGTCCCTGGCAGCTTGGTAAAGACCGTAATTCGCTGCCTTCGCTAATACCTACGGATCTTCAAACTAATCATAAGCGAACCCAATGCTCTTGGATCTTTAGAATGTGTGCTTTGACTGTTCCATCGCGTGCATGGCGTAAGGATCACTGGACAAAGCGGGCTCCTCGTTTTCCCCACAGTGTTGGCTCTAAGACTTACACCAACGCACAGATCAGCGTGTAAGGCAGCTAACTTGTAGGGGATGACTCTCTTCCAGGCCATCTTAGAGAAGCTGAAACCTTCATGCCAAAGCTGTGTTCTCTTTAAATAAAAAGTTGGTTGATGCCCCACTAACATCTTGTCAAGCACTACTTCTTGCCAATAATTTCCATCTCATTGACATCTCTCGGGTTACTGCTTACCTCATTGATCAGACGAACTCCAATGCGTAGCTTTCAGCTAAGATAACAAACTGCCAAGAGCACTCAGCCTCTGAGACAGGCCTTGCTGGTGGGGGCATGATTGTGACAGGCTCAGCGTGCATCTGATATGTAGTCAGGTAATTCTGTTGGTGGCTGACAGCAAGACGAAGGGAGGCCAGGGTTTGTGCCTGTACAGCTTGGTTGCAAATAAGGCTCTGGTATTGTCGGGATCTGTACGAAGAATCTTTGGGTGAAGGGTATTTAACGAGCACTTGTCACTAGATCTCTGTTGCGAACCGTCTCTGAACATTCCAGCTTTATGTTCAGTTCTCTTTTCAACATGAGCCAGAGCCGTGGTTGCTTGGATACTGGTGAGCCCTGTCTTATAATGCTATATGGATCTACCAACACTGACACCCCTCACGCTTCGTCATTCAGACTTACATCGAGTGGCACCGAGAAAGATGAATCGACTGTTATGACTGTTCCAGACAATCCAAGTGCTTTGCAAACTTTTCAGCGCGTCATCGGGGAAAGAAACGATGCTAGACACCTATACAGACGGAAAGGCAACGAGGCGCATGAGTCCAAATCTCCTGGAAGTAGCCGAGGCCAGGATGAAATCGCAAGAGTTCAACGAGACAGGGTTGAGAAATGGAGGGAAACGGTACCTTTATGGGGGTCACCGTGCACGCTTGTTTGTCATACTGGTGCACATACTTCACTCAAGTAATCTTAATTTCTGTTAAGCACGGCAGCTCTCCAATACCTTGATAAACATTAAGCGTAAGATTTTCAGTAATTATAGTGATATGAAGATTTTCTTAGCAATGTATTCATTCCGTGAGCACTGCGTGTGCGGATAGCTGACGGATTATTCCAACACTCGTAGCGCTACGTGATCATCTTCTACAGTGCCACCAAGAGTCCCGCCCTTCAAGATCTGTGCTGGGCTTAGCGACGTGGCACGAGTGTTAAAGCGATGACTGTCTCTGCGAGAAGAGAAGTGAGACACAGAGTGGAGAACGTGTTGGTCGTAACCCATGTTCCAAAATGGCAGTGGGGTCTAGCGGTGACTGAAAGGCTCTGCAGTGTTAGAGCCAACAGTGCTCGGGCTTTGTACCTAAACCTGGAGCATGAGTGCCAGGCAGTCAAGTTCAGGAGTCTTCCGGCTACGACCTACAAGCACCTCATGCTTTCCCTCGCGCTTCGAATGAACTGGCTGACGGAATATAGTCAGACATAGAGATATTTGTCATGTATTTATGTTAGTATATTTTGCAACCTGGATAAACAGAACTCATAGGCTCTGGCACTAAGAACAGCCTATTAATATACATTTTGAACGCGCCGCACATGACAGCTTTTGCACCAGCGATCTGTGTCTCGCTTGACAGGCCACGTAGCGTTAGTAAAGATGCCTGCAAATGGACCTGTCACCGACAATCTAGTTCAATATCGGTAAGACACAGATCGCCACCATGAGCCGACATTGGCTTAGGAATGCTATTGCTGACTGCCTACGAAGAACCCACCCTCCTCAAATTAACATCAGGCTTGAACCCAAAGAATCCCTCAGGCGATCATGTGGAGAGTGCTAGTTCTGCTGTGCTTCTCTCGGCATGTTCAACTGCCTGGCTATATGCTGGGCTTCATGCTCCATCAATTCCACCAGACTTTCCATCTCTTTTAAGCGATCAACAGTCTCCGATGCTATCACGGACTGGCCCAACAGACGATCAAGAATATATATCATTCTTTGTGAGGTCATACGAATCTAAAATAAGGGGTGCCAAGGTTAGTTAGGCGGTAATTGGAAGCGGGCATTACTTACCGTAACAAAGCTTTGATTGACAGGTACAATATGCGTTTTGGGGCCGTCGCAGGACTGGCGTGATGTTAAGGATTGGAATGACAGCATTGCGTGGGGCATTAAGCCGTCGGAATTTTGCTGACGGTTTGGCCACTGTTGCTGATAAGTAGAGGGAAAATAAACACTTAACTTTTAATAGTGCACATCCGTCAGTTTTTAAAAGACAAATATTCACCAAAGCTGAAAACACGAGCAGCGGGCTGAGTTCACCAACAATTTAAAACGCTTGTGCCGTGTTGTCATTTTGTGTGTTGATACCAAAGCTAATTTGCTTTCGAATATGATCGACTGTCCACACAGATGACGGTATAGCCGAGTCATATAATAGCCGCGGAAGTGGACCAAAACTTCACAGGATGGCAACCGTAAGATACTGCCTTAGGCACCAAGCGATCTTGACACGGCTTATCGATAAGATATCAGACTTTCTTATCCATCCCAGGGTGATGGCCTCAGGCTAAAGATGGATTTGTCTCCTGAATTAATAGCTTTGTTTTACCTCATTTTGGTGTACTTAAGCCCCTTGAAACGAATCACACCTGGTATTCGCCTACATTATCAACACCATAGACAACATGGAGAAATCTCGAAGAGAAGCTACGGGATCACTAACGTCTTTCCCATCTTGCAGGAAGTAGTGCCCATGAGGAGTGATACCGGAAGCCGAACAACGAGCGCGTATATCCTTTCTGCCAATACTATACCGGCATCTCGAAACATGCCACGCTTTTGATGCCAGTTTTTACGTATGAACTGATCATTCTCAGAGAAATCACCAACTCGACCGGTCGGCTTCACCCTTGGCGAATCGATATACGTGACAGATTTGCGAACAAACAAGAGGACATTGGGGAGTAGATACGATCTTGCCCTCTCTTGTTATCCCAAGGTGCCTGACGTCCCCCTCCTCCACAAATTTACCAATTACAGCTGCTGCTGCTAATGGGCCGCATTTATTGGCTTTAAACAAAGGTTTAATCTGTACTCCTGTGACGAAACTCTGACATCACCGGCTGTATACATAAGAATGGGGCCCACAGCTGATCGAGTGAACTACATAGGCATTGTGCTCAAATCATGGCTAAATCGACGAAAACGAAGACACCACGACCCTATACCAACAATTTTGGACTTGTTCCACCTTCGCCGTTAGTTCAACGCTTGATAGGGCTCTGGTTGACAGCCAAGGAGGCGAACGACATATGCACACAGTTCCAAAGATTATGTGTCCCGAACCGCCAGGTTCTGTGGAGCGGCCTGTTGCGCGAATACGTCCAGAAATGGGCTGACCATCGCGACTACCAAACATTGACGACTGCGTTAGGCCCCCTTCTCGATCCTTCTCGCCTAGAGCTCTCAAATCACCGAAAGCCTTCCGCCGGATGGGCTGGATACATGCATGGGGCTTCTGTTATATTTGCTTGGTACATCTCCCAAGGAGACTTGGTCACAGTTCTATCGCAACCTACACCTCAGCGATTCCACCCGCCTGGGCTAACCTATTATCAGACGGTCGAGGAGCCGATAATCAAAGGTAAACTAGGTAACAGGGCAGTGGGTAAGATTGTTGCTATTCATCCAACTGTGGGAGGCAAAGCCGAGGACTTCAAATATGAGCTGTGGCCACAAGACGAACTCTCTCGATGGACGACGAATTTTGGAATACCTCAACTTACGATATCCTGGCGAGCAACCAAGGGAGAAAAGAAGTTGAAGCATGTTCAACTGCTGAAAGTACGCTGCTCAGCATGGCGGAGCATATTATCACTTGACTCTATAGCCTAATCAGTAAATAGCAAGCGCAGATTGAATGGAGCACGACACCAAACCCGAAGGAACTCTTGCCAGCATCGAAACAGGTGAATCAAAAATGGCCAGGGGCAAAAAGAGCAAATCCAGGAAACACCCAATGTCCCAGTCAAGAGGCCGCAGAAAAATCAGTTGCCTGCAGTGTGTAGCAGGAGTTCCCATATGGAGAACTGCAAAAAGGACGAAGCGATGGACTCTAGGTAAAAAGTTCGAAGGGGACGAGGATGGATAAATAAATTGAGATCCACGCCTTGAGTCAACAGAGCTCACAATATCTAGAAACCTTATATAGTGCTATGGAGTCTAGCAGTTACGAGTTTTGAAGGTTGACGCGGCAGTAAATGGTAAACTGAATTATATTATCAAGCGCGAAAATCCATTCCCTCACGAACCAAATGTGAAAAATTCCTGAAGTTGGCATCTCCGTATATCAGATGTGTTCCTCCACGTTATCGACCTCGACCACTCGTTTCCTTGTCTCGTTTGCAAATGTATTCTTTGGTACTGCTACCGACTTTCGAGGCTGCTCAGGTATCGGAGAACCGAGGTTGCCACTCTTCCCAAGACTGGCTGGGGTTCCAAACCGGCTGGTGTATCGATCGGTGGATAGTCTCTGCGCAGTCACATCTGTTGTAGACGCGATTAACTGCGCTACTTTGTTCGTCGCTGATGCCTCCTCAACCTCGAAGATACCCGCCTTGGTAGCCAGCACCACCTGGTCACTATTATCATCGGCCATTATTTTCCCGACGCGAAACACTTGTCCAGGGATTGCTTCATCAGATTGTACCTTGCGTATCTCCGAGGCTTGGTTGGATACCCTATGGATCGGCCGCGATCGCGGTTCCCTATCGTCGTCGAGAGATGTTTCGTTCATAGTCAAGGATACCGAGCGACTGCGAAGGTTGTGACAGACAAGGAGGCTAGCTCTGTGCTCCCAATTCGTTCGTACGAGTACGTTTGGCCTCGGCTCAATATAGTTGCCTGTGGACGACGAGATTGATGAAGGTCTAATGGGTTCGTTGGGCAGAAGAAAGACATTGCGACCGATGGAGGCTGAACATTGATTGGAGATCTCCACAACGATCTAATCCTTGTCAGTTACAAGACTAGTAATTGGTGGATTTGAATTCCAAGATTGGGAAGTGCTAAACAACAAGGCAAGGTGCTCACATGTTTTCTTAACGGAGTCTCTCTCTGGCAAATCACATCCCCGGGTTGGCCATGAGGTTGCTGATCAAATTTCGTATTCTCTGCATCCCATTTCAGCTGCATTGCTTGTGTTGGAGCGAATCAACGCCTTTTGCCTCAAATAAATCCTTTTAATCTCGACTGTGAGTGTATATGTCACAGGGTGGCTGGCGATTTCGTTACCATGGTTGCGGAGACATGAAAACCACGATGATTGAAGTAAACGTAGAATTGGTTATGACGCTTAGAGCTGCATTGAGATACCTTTGTATTGTCACATGCGCGACTAACCTCATTCTAGCCATTTTAGCAGGGTGACGACAGATGAGCTGCTTGTTCTGTGATCAGGATTTAAAAATACTTGTAGCTCGACATGTTTACCCAAGGTGTTCTTGACGTGCATACCCGGGGCCACTCAACCGCCCCATGTTTGATCTATTTACAAGAAACGATGTTCAGCGTCAATGAGGAAGCTATCAGCCCTTGACGCGAGTTGGTGTATGCTGCCACTCGTGAAACGATTGGCTCGCGGGGTATCCGCATTTGCGACTTATCGATAAGGGCATACTTACTTTGAATCTCTGTAGCCAGCTAAGCTTTAGAGTCATTCTAACCATAAAATATAAGTATTATACTCTGCACTTACCTATTAAGTGTCCTAAACTGGCAAGGATAGTTATACTATCTAGCTCTTAGTTCTTTATAATAAATTACTTAAATTAAATAGAGTGCCTAAGGATAAGTAAATATCTAGGTAATAATACTTAATAACTCCTTACTAAATAAATAAAAATTAACTATTTTATAATTCCTTTTTTATAATTTTAATATAATCTCTTTTATTTTATATTAACTAAAAACACCTTATAATAGCTTTATTATTAAAATACTTTTTATAATAATTAGGGTTTTATATGGAAAAACTAGTTTATATTAGGTTTATATTTATAAGATATATAAGGTATGAAACTAAGTATATTAGTAAATATTATATCTCTTAATAGTTAATAATATAGGTAAGGCTTATTAAAGTAAAGAAATATTATTAATAGCTAATAAGCTAAGTTTTATTTAATACTAAATAAATATATATATATATATTATAAAGGCTTATAGTAAATTATAAGTTAAATTATAAGTTTATTATAAGTTAATAAAACAGCTTATAGTAAGTCCTTTTTAATATAATATAAGTTAATTTATAATTAATAAAAGTTAATAAGGTATATATAATATAAGTATTATATTTTATTTAGTTATAATATAATCTTTTTTTTTCTTTAGTTTTATCCTTAAGACTTACTTATTTATACTTTTTTTTTATATAATTTTAATATATTTTATTTTAATTTTATAATATTTTATTTTAATTTTATAATATTTTATTTTCCTTTTTAATAATATATTAAAATTTAAAGCTACTTATAATTATTATATATAAGCTATTTTAATTAAAAATACTAGTTTTCTTATTATATTATATAGTTATTATACTTTTTATAATTTAAAATATTAGGCCTTATTTAATTATAAAAACTACTTTTAATATAATATACTATTATAATTTATACCTATAATAGCGCTATAAGGCTTTTATAAGTAGCTATATATATTATTATAATTATTATAATAGCAGTTATAGGCTAATCTTTTACTTTATAGTATAGTAATTAGATATAACTATTATATATATCTATTATAATTATAAATATAATAATAAAAACATTATTAAAATTAAAGGTTTATTACTATAGGCCTATTTATATATATTTAAGATTAATTTTAATAGTAAATTATTTTATTATTAAAAAATATTATTTTAAATATAAAAAAGAGATTATTAAAAATAAGTTATTGTAGTTATAGTAATAAATTAATAAGTATTTAAATTATTTAATATATTTTTATTATTAAAAAAAGTAATTAAATAAGTATAATTTTAAAATACTTTATTAAAATATAAAGACTTTAAATAAATTAAAGTTAATTAAAAATACTAAATTCTTTATTATAATAAAGGCTTAATTAATTAATATAGCTAATATTATTAATTAAAAAAATATTTTTATTTTTAATATTATTAATAAAAATTTTTTAATAGTTATTAGGTATTAATAAGGTATTTAGGTAGTTTTTATGTATTTTTACTTTTTAAGTAATTTTTTTATTTAATTAAATATTTTATTTTTTTATTAAATATTTTTATTTTTTAAATTATTTTTACTTTATAGGTTTTGAGTCTTTTTACTTTTATAGGTTTATTATATATCTTAATATAAATCATATTTACTGCTAATTTAAATAATAAAATATAAAAAATAAAATAAATCTTAACTTTTAATAATAAGTTTAATTTATAGTTATTTTTAAAGATTTTTTTAATAATTTTATATAATTTAATATATTTAAAATTAAGTTTAAAGTTTAGTTATTTAATTATAATATTTTTTATAAATAAATAAATAATATTCTTATAAAAATAAGTCTTTTTACCCTTTTAAGGTTATAATATTATTAAATTTATTTCTTAATAAACTTAAGTTTTATTTAAAGTTTATTATATAGGTTTTTTAAATTATTACTTTTAATTATTATAATTAAGTTAATTATTTTAGGCTTTTATAAATCTTTATAGACTTTAAAGATAAATTTAAAGTTAATATAAATTAATATAAGTTTTATATTTTTATTATAAGTAATATTATATATTAATTAAATATATAGTAATTTTTTAATTTAATTATTTTATTTATAATTAATATAATACTATAAGTATTATTTTAAAATTTAATTTATTTAATTTATTTATTTATTTATTTAGGCTTTGAATACTATTATAAGTTTATAATTTAGGCTTAATAATATTAAAAGTATATTTTAAAATTATAATATAAGTATTAATTTTCTATTTAAGATAATCTTAAAAGGCAGCCTATATATATTAATAATATATTTATAAATAATATATATAAGTTTTTTTATATTTATATTTTCTTTATATAATAAATAATATAAGAACTTAATAAGTTAGTTTATAATCATTATAATATTATTATAAAAGATTTTAATTAAAGGTTTTTTAAATAGTAATAGCTTTATAATAAAATTTATTATAATTAAATCTTATAGTTATTATATTATAAATAATAATTAAAATTCTTTATAAGGTTTATAATATTATATATTTATTTTTATATAAAGATTATATTATTTAATAACCTTTTTTATTATTATTTATTATATTTTATATTTATATTATAAAAGTTATTTAAAGGTCTTTATAACTTTTTACTATTTATATATTAAGTATTTATATAATTTTTATATAAAATCTTTTATGTTTTTTAGGATTTCTTTTATAGTTTTTATTTATATTTATTTTAAGGTTTATATTTATTAAGTAAAAAGATATATATATATATATATATATATATATTTAATATTTATTTTTTTATTTTTATAATATTAATATTATAATTTAATTATTAATTAATTATATTTACTCTTTTATTTTCTATTTTCTTTTTATAAATAATTATAAAGTTAAATTTATATAAATATTTTATATAATATAATTATTATTAATTAAGTTTATATATTATAATAAAATATAAGATATTTTAATAATTTATATATATTTTATTTTATTTTTTATTTTTTATAAAGTAATACTTAAATTTCTTAAAGTAATTAATAATTACTAGGAATTTGTTATTATAAATAATAGTATAGCTTTACTTTATATAGCTTATATAAGTAAAATATAATAAAATATAATTATTTTTACATATTTTATTAATCTATTTATCCTTTTAATATAAAGTTTAATATATTTATTATTAATTTAATTTCTTATTTAAGGTTAAATATTTTTAAAATAGGTTTACTAAGGATTATTTCTTTAAACTATATAAAGGCTATTTAAGCCTTATTATTTTATTTAAATAGCTTATTTATTTTTAATAAGTTTTATTAATAAGTTAATAATTTTATTAAAGTTTTTAATAAATTTTTAATAGTAATTAATAAATTCTAAAAAGGTTTATATTTTCTTAATATTATTAAAGGTTTTTTATTTTAATATTATTATAATCTTTTTTTATTTTATTTTAATTTCTTTTAATATAATAATATATCTTAAGTAATTAACTTATTTAATATAAAAGAAACTTTTTTTAATTTTACTAATAGTTTAATATTTTATCGTATTTTTAAAACCTTATAAATATATTTTATATTTCTTTATTATTATTTAAGAAAATTAAAATATTATCTAAGTAATATATTATAAAGATATTAAAATACTTTTATAATATATTATTAATTATTTATTAAAACATTATAAATATATTTATAAGACAAAAAGGCATTATTATATATTTAAATAATTTAATTTTAATTTTAAATATTATTTCTTATTTATCTTTTTTTTTAATATAAATAAAGTTATATATTTTCTTAAGGTCTAATACTATAAAGATTTATTTTTTTATAATTAATTTTTAAGTTTTATAATAAATAAAAGTAAGGTTTAGTTTTTAATAGTATATATATTAATTAATTAATACTTAATAATTAGTTTATTTTTATTATTTTTTTTAATATAAAGAATATAAATATTATTAATATTAAGCTAGATTTCTAAATATAGCCTTTTTTTAGTATTTTATTAATATATTTTTATTAAAGTTATAACTCTTTTTAGTTAAATAAATAAAGTTTTTAAAATAGTAAATTATTATTTATAAGGTTAATTTTATAGTTTTATTTATTATATTTAAAGATTTTTATTTTTAATTATTTATTAAGTAGTTTTATATATATTTAATATTATTTAAGTATATTTTTTAGTTAATTTAAGCTTAGTTTTATTTTTATTTTTTCTTTTTATAGGTTTTATTACTTAAAGATATTTAGTATTTTTAATTTTTATTTTATATTTATTTTATATTTGTATTATATTTCTTTTACAGGTAATAGATATTTTATTTTATATTTATTTATATTATTTCTTTTAATTAAAATATAAGATTTTTTATTATTTATTATAATTATTATTATATTACTTTTAAAGTTATTAAGAAACATAATTTAATTATTTTTTTAATTAATATATAGATTCTTTTATTTAAGCTATAATATATTAAAAAGTATATTTATTTTCTTTTTTAATAAAATAATATTATAACTTACTTTTTAACTTTTTTTTTTAAATACTTATTTTAAGATAATTAATTTTTTAGTTTATAATAATATTATTATAATTAAAAAGCTATTTCTTTATTTTAAGTAATATATAAGGTTTTCTTTTATAATAGCTATAATTTTATAATTATTTTTAAATTAATAAAATTTATTTTTATTTTATAATTAATTTAAGTATTTAGCTATCTTTTTTTAATTTAAATTTATAATTATAACAGTAAAAGTCTAACTATATTAAACTAAGCTATGCTTAGGTTTATTATTGGCAGATTATATAGGGCATATAACTAAGCTTATTAAAGTATTATATCTCTTAATAGTAGATTTAATATATATTAGGCTTAATTAATATAAAGAAGTTTTATTAATAGCTAATAAGCTAGAATCTAAAAAGGTATAAATAAATATATTCTATATACTAGTAATAACTATATAAAAGTAATATAATATAAGGTTATTATTAGTCCTAGAATAATATAATCCTAGGCCACTATTAGTCCTATAATTATCAGTCCTTTCCTAAGTAGTTAGTTATATAGGGAAATTTATAGGATATATATAATATAACCGCTAGGATTATAACATAATCTTTCCCCTTTGGTAGTCTTGCCTCTAAGGCCTATTATCTTAACTAATATTAATCTTCTTTTAGTAAGGTCTAACTTAAACCTTTTATTATTATATTCTATAATATCTAACTATATATCTAAATAGTTATCTTATAAGGATTATAAAATCTAAACTCTTATACTTTCTATTAAGTTTACTAATAAAGAAGCTAATATATCTTATATTTATTATTTTTAGGTAGGTAAGAAATGCTTAATATCTACTAATTCTACTTACTATAGTAAGTATATTTAGGCTAAGAAGTTATATAATAGTACTTATATTATATTATCTTATATATTTATTATATATTATTTATTAATTATATTAATTTTACTAATTATAACCTTAATAAAGTAAAAAAAGAAACTAGAAAATAATAAAAATAAAGTAAGTAAGGATTTTCTTAAGCTTTATAAAGAAATAGTAGTATTATAGTCTTATTTAGCTCTGGCTACTAGTTATCTATTAAGGATTTATAAAATTTATAATTATATAAAAGAAAAATATTTTAAGGTTATTTATTATAGTCTTTAGGAAATAGACTAGTAAGATATAATCTTATTTAGTTTAGATATATATAAGGATATATTCCTTTAGGATCTTTAAGTAGACTATATTCTTAATAATATTAACTAGTTTGCCTTAGGTTTAGGTAATGACTTTTTTAATGCTTCTTCTTTATTTAATGTTAGTAAAAGTTCTTTAAGAGTTACTAGGCATTAGTAAGGTATTTTAATAATTCCTATATATTCTTGCTTTTTAGGTAGTTTTTCTATTTAATTAAGTATATTCTCTATCCTTTAATTATATCTATTTCTTTAATTACTTTTACTTTATAGACTTCTAGTCTTATAATTTATTATAGTTTATTACTTATTTTAACTTATATAGTATCTGCTGCTAATTCAAGTAATAAAATATAAAAGATTAGATAGAGCCTAACTTTTAGTAGTAAGTCCAGTTTATAGTTATTTTCTGAGATTTTCTATAATACCTTATAAGGTTTAATGAATTTATAGTCTAATTTGTAACTTAGTTAATCTGTTTTAATGTTTTTTATAGCTAGGTAAACTATATCTCTTTTTAAAAAGGTTAGTTCCTTTAACTGTTTTAAATTATAGTAATTTTTTATTTATTTTTTAATAAACTTAAGTTCTATTTATAAGTACTTATATAAGTCTATTATATCTTTACTTTTAATAATAACTATTAGGTTAATTATTTTTTCTTATTATATATTATAATATATATTTAATATAAAACCGAAATTAGTATAAGTTAGTATAAGCTTTATACTTTTATTATATATAGTATTATAGGCAAGTTAGGCTATTAGGAGTTTCTTAACTTAATTATTTTATTTATAGTTAATATAATACTATAAGTATTATTTAAGAATTTAGTTTATTCTTTCGGTTTATCTATTAATTTACAGTTTAAATGCTATTATAAGTTAGTAGTTTAATTTAAGTTATACTATAAGTAATTACTAAAAGTTTACTATAAATATAGATTCTCTATTAAAAAGGATTTCTATAGGTAAGCTATATATACTAATAATATATTAGTAAAAAATATAAGAAAGTTCTTTTATATCTATAGATTCTCTATATAGTATATAGTATAAGAATTTTATAAGTTAGTTAACTATAACTATAATACTATTATAGAAGATTCTAGTTAAGGGTTCTTCTAATAAGGGTAACTTTATAATAAAGTCTATTATAATTAAGTCCTAAGGTTATTATATTACTAATAAGGGTTATAATTATCTATAAGGTTTATATTATTATACTTTAGTTTATATATATATATTATATTATTTAATAACCTTTTTAACTTCTTTTCTTTTAATCTTATATCCTTATTCTTATAGTCTTTTAAGTATCTTTATAATTCTTTAGTGCCTATATAATAGGTATAAATAAAATTTATAAAGGAAGTTATATTCCTTATTATTTTTATTTTCTTTTATTATTCTTATAATTATCTTAATAGGTTATATAAACTGGTATTTTCCTTTTATATTAAGTTCTAGGAGTTGTTCTTTTATTTTAATAGTTTCTGTATTAAGGTCTAGTCAGTGGCTAATAATATCTATATATCTATTATCTATGCCTTTATAGTATACTATAGTAAAGTTAAATTTATATAGGTATTTAATATAGTATAATTATTATTAATTTAGCTCTTATATTATTATAAAATAAGCTATATTTTTATAATTAGTAAATACTTTTATTAGATATTTACTTTCTTTAAGGTAATATTTAAACTCCTTAAAGTAGTTAATAATTACTAGAAATTCTTTATTATAAATAGGATAGTTAAGTTCTGCTCTATATATCTTATAAGAATAAAATACTATAAGGTATAGTATATTATTATTATTATATTATCCTATTTATTTTTTTAAGGTAAAGTTAAAAGTATTAGTTTTAAGTTTAACTTGCTATTCTAGGTTAAATATAACTAAGACTAGTTTACTGGTAATTACTAATTTAAGCTATTTAAAAGCTTTTTAAGCTTTATTATTCTATTAAAAGGTATAATCTTTCTTAGTAATTTCTATAAGTAAGATAGTAATTTTATTAAAGTCCTTAATAAATTATTAATAGTAATTAATAAATCCTAGAAAGGATTATATTTCTTTAACTAATATAGGCATTTTCTATTTTATAATAGCTATAATTTTATATTTATTTATTTATATCTTATTATATAAGATTTTATATCTTAAGTATATTACTTAAGATTAATAGAAATAACTTTTTATTAGTTTAACTAGTATATTAATATCTTATAGTATTTTTAAAACCTTATAGATATATTTAATATGCTTTTCTTTTATATTAAAGAAAATAAAGATATTATCTAGGTAGTAGACTATAAAGATATTAAGATATTCTTAAAGTATATTTATAATTATTCTTTAAAATACTAATAATATATTAATAAGTCTAAAAGGCATAACTAGATATTTAAATAGCCTATATTTAGTTTAAAATGCTATTTTTTATTTATTGCCTTCTTTAATTTTAATTAGGTTATAAACAGCTTTAAGGTTAAGTGCTATAAAGACCTTCTTTTTAAATAGTCTATTTTTAAGCTTAATAATGAGAGGCAGTAGCATTTTATCTTTCTTTATAATTTTATTAAGTTATTAGTAGTTTATAACTAACCTTAGCTTATTTAAATTTAGTTTTAAAATAAATATAATAAGGTATCCTGCTAAGGATTTTAAAGTTTAGATATATCCTTTCTTAAGCATATTTTCTAACTATTTCTTTAGTATTATAAGTTCTATTTAGGCTAGATTATAGATTAAGAAGAATTTCAGGTTTTTACTATCTTTTAAAACTATTTTAATATCTTATTATAAGTATTATAGGAGTTTTATTTTAAGCTTTTTAATAAAGAGTTTCTTATAAATATAGTATTAAATAAGTATATTCTTAAGTTATTTATTAGATTCCTTTTTAGTAATTTATTTTATTTCCTAGAGATTATAATCTTGTTATTTAAACTATCCTTTAAGAGTTACTATTATTTATTTAATATATTTTATTCTGCCTTTATAATACTTATATTAGGTTTCTTTTAAAATAGGCAATACTTTATTATTTCTAACTTTACTGCTCTTTTTAGTTAAAATTTAAGATCTTATATTATTATTACCTAAATTATTTATTTTATTATCTAAAAGGCAATCTTTATAGATTATCTAGCCAGTTTTCTAGTTAATATAAAGGTTATAATATACTAACTATAGGTATTTTAAGACTAGGTTAAATCTATCTATAGGTATAATATTAAAATTAATACCTTAGTTTTTTCTATTTATAAAGGTCTTAAGGTAATTAATCTCTTAAGTAATTTATCTATTTTTATATCTATAGGCTTATTTTTCTTTACTTTATATAGTATAGATTAATTATAGGTCTTTATCTTTTTATAGGAGTTAAAGTTTATTAACTATACTAGGGTTAATAAAGTTTATTACTACACTACTATCCATAAGTATATTTAGCTACTTGCCTTTAATTCTAACTTTTAATTATAGGCAGGTTTCCTGGCTTTCTTATATTATAGCTATTCTTAGAGCTTTTATAAGAAGTTTATTTTTCTCTACTTTATTACTTATCTAGCATTTTATTATAGATAGTATATTCCTTTTCCCTATATATAATTATAGCTATATTTACTATTTATATAATTTTTATAACTAAGGCAGTTATATTTAATTATAAATTTATCTTAATAGGCCTTCTTAACTTCCTATACTGTTTATTTAATTTTATTATTAGGTTTTATAACATTATCTAGTATTTCTTTTAACCTATTAACTTCTATAATGGCTTTATTAATTTCTTTATTTAGATTTTCTTTTTTTTATTCTTATTTATTATAGACTTTCTTTTTCTATTAAGTAATAGAGTAAGAGTTTTAAATATAATTTAAGGCTTATTTTATACCTTAGTATTAGCTATAAGCTTAATTACTTATATTTCTCTATACCTTCTAGTAATTTAATATTCTAAGATATTAATAATTAGGTAGGGTTTTTATTTCCTATATTCTCTAGTCTATACCAGAAAGCAGTTATTTACTTCCTTTTCTTACTAGTATTATAAGCAGTAGTATTATATATATAATATCTATAATATCTACTAATAGTTTAAATAATCTAGGTACCTCTAAGGATCTATTTTAGCTTAGATTTACTCTTCTAGGGTAGTTAGATCTTTTACTTCTCTTTTTATATATAACTAGATATAAATATTATTATCTTATTTTATAATAGCTCTTTCTCTGGCTTTTTTAATATATTTAAGTGCTTTACTATGCTATACTTAGTTTCTTTCTTTATTATATTAAGGTATAATTTCTATTCCCTAGATAGTATAATTAACTTTTCTCTTAATTTTCCTTACTTCTAGATCTTAAATTATTCTAGTTATTAATATATAGTTTAGGTTATTATAGTATTAATTTAATTATTTTAAGGTAACTCTAGTTAGAATCTTATTTACTGCTAAGTATAGGTTATATTAAATAGTACTTTTCTATATTTCTATAAATACTTTTAATTTATTAAATATTTATATTAATATATTATTAAGTTTTTAATTAAATTCTAGTATATTAGGTTTATTATCCTGGTTAAGGTTAACTTCCTTTCCTTTTCTAACTATTTTAATAGTTTATCTTATTCTAGTATTTTATTATTTAAGTTTAGGTACTAGTTTCTAGTTAAGGTTAATTTATTTTTCTTTTAAATATTCTTATCCCTTTCTTTACTTTCCTTTATTATTTTTAGTAAAAGGGATTTTTAATATTAAGGCTAGATATTTTAATATAGGTTATTATTCTTTTATTATCTATAGATAGTATTTATTAAGGGTTTCTTCTCTGCTAAGGAATAGATTATATATTTATATATAATTAGGGGGTCCTAACTTATTATATTCTAATCTAGTTATATTAATAGATTAGATAGCTATTTAAAGTTCTTTTTTTTTAATATTATTAACCTATTTCTTACCTTTTAATATAGGTTTATATTTCTAGTTAGTCTTAATAGGGTTTTTATATTCTGGCTTATAATATCCTTTCTTACTATAATTCTAGTAAGTAATTTTAGACTTATTTTGCTTTATAACTTTAATAGTTATTAGTCTTAACTTAGTTTTATAAGAGGTATTATTATTTTATTTTCTTTTTTAGTTAGTATTTTATTAGTTAGTATTTTAATAAGAATTATATAATTCTCTTTACTTTTTGGCTTATTTTTCTTTTTATTATTTATATTATTAATTATTAATTTTAACTGCAATATATACTAACTTATTAAGGTTTATAGGTTTAGGCTATATATTTACTATAATATCCTTAACTTTAGACTTAAGTCCTAGATATACTTATACTATATATACTTCTTTACCTTAATTAAATTTTACTACTTAATAGCAGTATTTAGCCAGTTAATTTACTGCTAATCCTTACTATTTAAGCTATTAAACTTTTATTTCTATAATTTATTTTTTATTTATAATACTAAAAGTATTCTTAAGTTTTTCTTTAAAGTATTTATAATTCTTATAAATATACTTTATATTAGCCTAATAGTTTTCCTTTAGGTTATTAATATAGTTATAAATAAGTAGTTTTATAAGTTATAGTGCTTTATCTTTAAGGAAACTTATTTTATATTTAACCTTAAGTTCTTTAATAATAAACTAAATAAGGTAAAATATCTAATAGCTTTAAAAATTAATAAGGAATCCTTAGAGTTTATTTATATTGCTATTTAATAGTTTAGGCTAATAAGGTTAAAGGATTTCTCTAGGGTCTTTTCTAGTAGCTATAAGGGCTATAGTATATTTAATATACTTTTCATAAAGTTTCTGACTTCTCTTAGCCTCTATATCTAGAGCTTCTGTAATATTTATAAGGTTAGCTACCTTTTCTTTTAAATCCTTAATCTTATTTTAAGAGATTTTTATATTATTTTTTATATTACTTAGTAACTTATTATGCTATTAGCTTAGAAACTTAAGCCTTTACTTAAGCTTTATAACCTTATCCTTATAAGTGCTTAAATAAGCCAGGGTAATATCTTTTTCTTCTTTTTTATCAGTATCTATAGAAATGCTTACTATATTAGGAGAAGTTTCCTGCTAAGGATAATACTATATATATCCTAAGTTAAAAGGTTAGATTAAAGTAATAAGTACTATTATATTTATATTACTTAGTATTATATAGTATAGTCTAAATAAGAGCTATTAATATATAACAGTAAAAGTCTAACTATATTAAACTAAGCTATACTTAGGTTTATTATTAGCAGATTATATAAGGTATATAACTAAGCTTATTAAAGTATTATATCTCTTAATAATAAATTTAATATATATTAGGCTTAATTAATATAAAGAAGTTTTATTAATAGTTAATAAGCTAGAATCTATAAAGGTATAAATAAATATGTTCTATATACTAGTAATAACTATATAGGAGCGATATAATATAAGGTTATTATTAGTCCTAGAATAATGCAGTCCTAGGCCGCTATCAGTCCTGTAATTATCAGTCCTTTCCTAATTAATTAGTTATATAAGGAAATTTATAGGGTATATATAATATAACCGCTAGGATTGTAATAATAATATTAAGTAATTTATTAAGTTTATTATATATAGTATTTTTAATATATTTATAAATTTAAGTTATTTTTATTTATTATTTTAGCTTATTTATAGCTTAGTTTTAAATAATATATAACTTTTTTAATATATCTTAATATATTTATTTATAATTATTATTATTATATTTTTTTATTAAGCTAATTATTATTAAATTTATTATTAAACATTATTTATTAAAAATATTTTTTTAATTTTATATTTCTTTTTATAGTTTTTTATTTAAAATATTTATTATTAAATAAATATAATTTATTTACTTTTTATTATTCTTATAGTTTTTTTATATTTTTTAAATTAATATTATTAATTAATATTTCTTTTATATATATATATCTCTTTTAGGTTATTTTTTTAAATTCCTTTTTTATATTTTTAGTAATTTATATATTTTTCTTAATTCTTTAAGTTAATTTATTAACTTAATATATCTTTTTATATAATATTATATTAAATTATAGTTTTATTATTTTAAGGTAATTATATTAAAAGTATGTTAAATATCTTTTTTTTTTTAATTAAATAAGGGTTATTATTAAGTATTCTAAGTATAATTATAAGGAAATAATTATTATTCAATTTATTTAATTTATATTAATTATATTAATAGTTTTAATATAATATTTAAGATATTTTATTATATTTAAGGTATATTAATATTATTTATATATTATTTTTATTATTAAATATAGGTTTTAAATATAAAAGATTTTATATATTATTAATATAATATACTTTAATATAAAGCTTATTTTTTTTTTATATTTTTATATTTTTTAATATTTTATATATATATTTCTTTTTATATTTTATAAGTTTTAAGGCTATCTTTATTATATTTAATCCTATAAGGCTATTTTTATTTTTATAAAATTTATTTATTTTAATATTAAAGATATTATATTATAATTTTAATAGCCTTACTTTTATATTTTATATTATATAAGTATTATTAATCTTTTTATTAAAGTTAATTTCTAGCTTTTATCTTTTAATCTTAGTATTCTTTTTTATTTTAAAGTATTATTTTAATAAAGATATTATTAATAATTTATAAAAAGTTATTTTATTATTTTAAGTTAAGATTATTTAGTTTTATTTTTTTTTATTTTTGATATTTTTATATATTTAATCTTAATAATCTTTTTTTAATATCTTTAGTAGGCTTTTTATTATTACTTTTATTTTTAATTCTTATAAGTAAGGTCTTTTTTTATTTTCTTTTAATATTCTTTAGCCTTATAGTTATAAGGTATAGAGATATATAATATATTTCTATCTTTTATATCTTTTTCTATTAAAATTTTATCTTATAGTTTTTAAATTAAACTTTTTAAGTATAGGTATTATTTATATTTTAATATTTTTTTTTTAAATTTATTATATTATATAGGCTTTATATTATATCTAAGATTTATATCTTTATTTATATTTTATATTATTATATTAATCTTAGTATTTATTTACTATAATTAAGATTTTATAGTCTTTATAGTTTTAGGTATTATTATATTATATATTTTATTTACTTATAATTATAATACTTATATTTAAATATATTATATAATTTTTAGTTTTATTTATTTTAAATAGCTTTTAAGGTTATTAATTTTAGTTAAGTATTATATAAGGTATTATTTCTATAGCTACTTTATAGTAATTATTAATTATAAGAGTTATGATTATAGTGTTATTAATTAAGGTAATAGGAATTAAAGTTATTTTCTTTTTCTCTTTTTTATTTAATAGCTTTTTTTTTAATATTTATATTATTATTTATTAATTTTAATTATTACTTATTTCCTTTATTAATTACTTTAAAGTTACTTTTAAGTATAGTTTTAAAGTTATTTTAATTAATAAAAATATTAATAATATTTTAATTTTATATAATTTAATTATTTTTTCAGTAATCTTTAAAGATAGGCTTAAATTAATCTTTAGTATTTCCTTAAATTAATAATATAATAAAAAGTATTTTCTTAATAGCAATATTTAATTTAGTTAAAAATATATAAAAGCATTTTTTTATTTAAATTAAAAATAAAATTATATTTATAGCTCATTCTTTAAATAGTTTTAATTTAGATAATATAAGAGCTTTTTTAATATTTTTTTTTCTTAAAAATAAATATTAATATTTACTATAAAGGCTATTTCTTAGTTATTAACCTAGTTTTATAAGTTATAGATTATATTATATAGCTAATAGATTTTAGCTATTATTTCTATAATACTAGGTAATTCTTTAATATAAAGAAATATTAGGCTAGTATTACTAGATATCTTAATAATATAATATTATTTAGTTATTTAATATAATATATTTTAAATAAAAGCTATTAATATATAATAATTAGGCTTTTAAATGGGAAAACTAATTTATATTAGGTTTATATTTATAAGCCAGGCTTATAGTAAGTTATAAGTTAAATTATAAGTCTATAATAAGTTAATAAGGCAGCTTATAGTAAATCCTTTTTAGTATAGTATAAGTTGGTTTATAATTAGTAAAAGTTAATAAGGTATATATAATATAAGTATTATATCCTATTTAGTTATAATATTTTTATTTTATTTTTATATTTACTTTATTAATATAAGTTTAAACTATTTCCTATCTTTAAAAGTATTTAGCTAAGATATTAATATATTATTATTACTTTATTAATTTAGGTTAACTTATTTTTATTTAAATATAATAATAAAAGGTAGCTTTTTAGGTAAATATAAGTATTTTAAAGGTATTTAAATTCTAATCATAGTTTATCTTTAGATATTTCCTTATATTATAAAGTAAAAAGAATATTAATTTTATTATAGCTTTTAATATTATTTATATTACCTTATAGTATCTATCTTACTATAGTATTTATTATATTTATAGCTTTAATATCTGCTACCTTTCTATTAGCTTTAATAATTACCACATCTTATTATTTCTTTACCTAGTCCTTACTAATCTAATATATAGTAGCTCCCTATTAAAATATTTTAAGGTTACTTATTAAAGACCAACCCTTAACCTGCATTATGGCATAACCAGGAGGCATCTCTGGTATTAATAGTTTAAGTATATAACTGGCATATACTTTTATATAGCCTCTATAGTATATCCATGCAATAGTATAAGCTTTATTATTATAATATGGCTCTTTAGCAGCATAAGATAAAAGGCTTTAAAAGCCCTAAGTGCCTAGTTATACTATATAGCGCCTAATAAGTTACTATAGATAATAACCTATCTAGTCCTTTTACTTTAATAAAGTTATTTAAAAGGATAAAAAGATTATCTTATATTAAGAAAATAATAAAATTACAAAATACTTAATATACTTCTTTATATAACTATTTAAGTTAGGCTTTATAATAAAAATTAGGTTTAGTATAAATAAGTAATCTATTTATTAAATAATTAAAATTAATAAAAGATATATTATTTAATATACCTCGAATTACCTTTTATAATAGGTATTATAAATACTATAATATAGCTCTCTTTTATTATATAATTATTAATATACTTAAACCTTTTAAACTTATCTTTTAAAAAACCGGCTTAAATATAGTAATATTTAAAGTTATTCTAGTACTTATTAAATTATATTTATATTATTAGGTTTAAAGGGTTTATACTATTAAAGTATTTATAGCCTAGTAAAAATGATTAATTAAGTATTGTTAAATATTATAATTATATAGCCTTATATTTGTTATTATTATTATATTTATTATAGTATTACTATTATTTAAAATATATAAATCTTATTTATAATAACCTAGGCTTACCTAGCTAAAGCTTATATTATAATTACTTAGTAAATAATATTAATAAAATTAGTAATTAAATTTAATTTTAATCTATTAAGCTTTTTATAATACTTTTAATTTAATTAAATTAGGCTTACTTATTATAACTAAATAAGATATAATACGTATATTATATATACCCTATTAATTTTCACTAATTACAGATTAACTTATGCTATATTAAGGAGGACTTACTATAAGCTGCCTTATTAACTTATAATAAACTTATAATCTAACTTATAACTTACTATAAGTCTGGCTTATATAACTATAAGCCCTTATAATATATATATATATTTATTTAATACTAAATAGAATTTAGCTTACTAGCTATTAGTAAAACTTCTTTACCTTAATAAGCCTAATATATACTATTAATTATTAAGAGATATAATAACCTAATATACTTAATATAATGCCTTATATATTCTATAAATATAAACCTAGTATAGACTAGTTTACTTGTTTAAAAACTCTAACTATTATATTACTATCCTAAGTTAAATATTTAATATAAGTTTAACCTACTAGAAATAATTATTAAAGGAATTATAAAAAAGGCTTAAGTCTTTAATTACATAGCAAGAGTATATCTTATATAAGAAAAAGGCTATAAATTACCAGCAAATAACTATAAGGTAAAAATAAAAGTATAATAGTTATACCTAATTACTATACTATAGGGTAAAAGATTAGGCTATAACTACTATTATAGTAATTATAGTAATATATATAGCTACTTATAAAAGCCTTATAGTACTATTATAGGCATAAATTATAATATAATACTCTCTCTTTAATAGCTTATAACTTAAAAGCCTGCTAAAGCTAGCTATTATAGGGAAAACTAAGCCCTATATATTACTATATATATAGCTACTAACCCCTAAGGCATACCCTGCAGTGTCTTAATTACATTATAAGGGTATTTTTATAAGTAGCTATTTTAAAGAAAAGGAAAATTAAACCCTTAACCTTTAGGCTACCTGCTTATAGCAGTTATTATATAATAGTTATACCTAATTACTATACTATAGGGTAAAAGATTAGGCTATAATTACTATTATAGTAATTATAATAGTATATATAGCTACTTATAAAAGCCTTATAATACTATTATAGGTATAAATTATAATATAAAGATATTAAGGAAGTATAATAATAATATTTTATTAGTTAAGTATAATCTTTTTAGGTAAATTTAGTAAAAAAGGTATAAGGCTTAACTTAAAATAAGTATATTTAATATATTAAAATATATATTTATAGTAAATATAATATAATATTAAGTATATTAAATAATAGTTATTATATATATAATTTAATATATTATTTTAACTTCTTTATTATAATATTATATACTATATTTAAAGCTAACTTATAATATAATAAGTTATTATATATTTTAGGTAATTAAGCTTCTAAGCCTGCTATTATACTATAACTATAAAAGTTCTTTAATAATAAGCTTAAAATCTTAAATAAGTTCTTGCTATATGTCTCTTTTTCTCTATAAAAGCTTATAAAATATTAATTCTAGGCTCTTAGCTATCCTAGATTGTAATAATTAGCCTTATATTCCTTATATAGATCTCTTTTATATTTACTAGTAAACTTTCCTAAGTAATAAGGCAGGTCTAGCTTTATTTTACTTTATTTCTTAATAATATATTACCTAATCTGTATATAATTTCCTATCTAGGAAGGGTTAACTAATGCTATTATATGTTTTGTAATGCTAGTTATAGACTTTGGCATTATATCGCTTGTTATTGTATATTTGAATTGTAATAGCAATCTTCTTGCTCGACCAGCCATTGGTTGCACAGTTGCGGTTATTACAGACGAACCTGCCTATCACGTTTGTGTCATATGATTTGATGTATATGCTGTTATCGTCGACATTGTGAAAGCGGAAGCGGAGGTTGTCCTTGGAAAGTAGGGGCGCTACTTTTCTATGCAATTGAGGGTACATAGACCACCTCCAGGAATTAACACGAGGCATGATACAATAGTAGATCCACAGTGAGAGAAGAAGGAGAAAGTATGAAGCAGATAGGAAGACGAGTGCATCAGAAGATGAGTGTATTCCTGCTTCCGTGCTGCAATTTTTAAAGCCCATGATGATGCGGGAGGCCTACCAAACGCCACTTCGTGCCAGACACCGACAAGCAAGGCCTAAATCTCGATATCTGACCAAGCAAGAGTGGCTTCTCGTCCAGAAATTATGAGCTTGAGCTGAAAATGGTCAGCTTATACATCCCCTGCGCCGATTTGAGCGATTCTGCTAACATACAAATAGGAGGGGAAAGCTCTTCGTCGAAATCCCCGTACCCTCCTCACTTGTCGTTCGCCAACCATCCCAACTATTCTTCCAAAATTTCTCCCTCTTGATTGACTCCATTGACCGACTTTGCCTATCATTCACTTGTCGGTACATTCTCCAGTTCCCAATGGTCCCGTTGTGATAAAGCATAAAAGTCTCCCTCTGTAACAGCTCTCCAATTCACTGCTAAGTAGGCTGGCTCTCGAGGCGCGGAAGCGTTCGAAGCGAACATTCAAGCTTTGTCGCGCTTATTCAAGATATTGGCCAGCCAGGACAACCCGCTTTACCGAAAATGTTAGAAAAGATATCCGCTGGGAGCCAGGAACGGGCTCGTGGGGTGTTCAGGCCCGTATCGTGTTAGCGTCGACGCAAAGCCTGTTGGCTCGCAGAGAGAAGAGGCATTCTGGAACAGACTGGCACACTTCGGCGATAGAGCTGTCATACAAATGTGTGTGAGACAGACAGGCCGATCCGGGCAAGTATCAGGAGCGTGTACAGTGATTGTGTATCTGAAGTTTCGTTTATCAGCGTACTGGTATAACATCTAGAGTGCATGCTGCGACCAATGCGGGGCCCAGCGGACATGTGGATGAAGATGGATTCTAGAGAGGCGGAAGATCCTCGGCAGTACGACCAAAGCAAACCCCTCATGCGGGGAACAGGTCCACGTCATACTCCAGCAGGTTGGCTACGTGTGTTTTTCTACTACCTCGGTCTGAGCAACGGAAGCGACACGACCTTGTGTATAAGGAAAAACTTGCCATGCCAGTCTTCGGCAAAAGAGAACCGGCAGACAAGAGGGGGTTGTACGAGAGAATCCGTGGGCCTTCAAAAGAGGAAGTCGAGACTGCTGTGAGAGAGAGCGTACGTGGTTTATTCTTCCTCCCCTTCATCAGAGTAGGAGCGATGCTTACCAGATTGCATTAGTTTGGCCTCAAAGAAGGACGATACATTGAGACCCGATACTCTGATCAACAGGAGACGATCCAAACACCATGCGTGGTCTTTCTGATCATTGGAAAATTTGATGTGGGCGGAGAGACATGCGATGAGGTCTACAAAGGCTATACCATTACTGACGAGAGTGCCATCAAGCTCTGGGACCATTCTGCCGTTGTTATCATGCCTCTTACTTAGACGACGGGATTCGTCATGAATGGGCACATTTGGTGTTGAGTTCCTGGCGTCCATCCGACTCAGAGACATGACTCTCTGCTAGCCACGAGGTTTCCGAGAGTGGCAGGAGTTCAAGGGGCGGGGGGAAGGTGTTTCCCATATCCATCATCGAGATGTCCAATGACAATCCTCGCGTCAACCAATCTGGCTGGCAGTTGCCATCGTCGTTTAGCCAATCGTTCTCGTAGCAGTGGCCTATGTTAACACTTTGCCAAGGACTTGAATACAAGTTCCTGAGCTGGGAATTGGATTCGGTACAGTTGGCTCGTTCGGTATGTTCTTGGTCTTGTTGGGCCGGAAGAGCCTCTACTGCTACGGAAGCTGTAGTTGAAGGTACTGGCACAAGGCTCGAAACTTTCGGGAGCTCAGGCTTTGTAGTGTTACGACGACGTTCCAGGGACATTTTCTGGCGCTTCCTTGGCTGGTCCTCCTTTCTTGCTATAGTGCTGAATGAAGATGTTTGATCTATAATCAAGACTGTTTTCTGGTCGAACTCGGCCATGATATCCTGCACATAATCTCCAATCCGTTCTTCGATGAGCTTCTGTCGCTGAGATTCGGCCGCAATGAATTTGGGTAATCCGTCTATCATAGCATCAAAGGCTTCATTCTTTAGCTCGAGGATTTGACTGGGCTTAAGAGAAAAGAAACAGAGATATTTCGAAGAGTGATCCAGTGTTGCGAGTACTCTTTGCCGGCGCTGACTCTCATCATTATCATGCTTTTCCTGGTAAACAAACTTTACCATGGGCCTGATGCGACGGTATTTTTTGTGGCGATCTGGACCCTGCGAAAGAAGTCCAAGGGCAGCAAAGAGTGAGTCAAGAATAGCCTTTTGTTGCATGAAGAACGAGATGGTTTCTTCCAGTTGTATGAGATCAGGTTGAGCAATAAAATTGACTTTGGCCATCTCTGACATGGTTGTACTAAACTGTGGGAGAATGAGGCATGAGGCTCGCTTGCAAATGTAGAAGAAAGAGAGCAGACAGGCTTATTGAGATAAGAGTGCTCGCATATGCGACGGAAGATGAGCGAATCCTCTTCAATCGGTATAGTGTATTACGCAGACCGAAACATGTGACGAGCTGGAAGTGATCAGCGCTTACTCAAAAGGGCGAGTGTGCTTGGGTACTTAACAAGATGCGAGCTGAGCCGCTACATACGGATAAGCGCGCCCTACCTCTGTGGAGAGCAACCCCCTTGTCTTAGACCAATAGAACACCAAGCGTTTGGCTAATAGTGGGGAAAAAGGGTGATTACAACGCTGGAAAGGCTTCGGTAGGTCCAGCATTTCCCGCCGCAACTGGAGATAAGCCGCAATAGCTGAGGCATGAGCAAGATAACATACAAGGGGCATGTACGCCATGCCAAATGCATTAAGTGACATGCCTGAATATTGTAAGATAGAAAAGGGGCACATATCACCTGCACCACCTCGAATTCTCGGCACATGTCTTCTGTATTTCCATTTTGAAATGGCTGAGCCAGATAATCCTGCAGTGACGAATATTTTGGAGCCCGAGGACCAAACGGCTGAGGATTCGGGTGTGGATGAGGTATGCCACTGTCTATACCTTCTTCATCAGACTAAACTCGTTACAGGCCATAGATGACGCTTCCTCGACCCAATCGATATCTTCCAGTATATTCCAATATCGAGTAGAGAATGGTAGAACGTATGCCACCTATGGAAGCGGGGGTAAGTTGTCGTCTCACTCCTCGAGGTTAGCTTGCTCAGGTGTTTGGATAGAATATTTGCTTCCGAACGACGACGTGAGTGCAACGATTGGTGTAGTTGGCTCTATCCACTAATACGCACAGGATGAACAAGAGAGGTTGGGTGAGTTCTCAGTTCGTTTCTGTCGAAGCCACTCTGCTAACTCCAAATCGACATAACTAACCATATCTGGATGCTGGTGAATGACAGTAAGCTCTACCAGACTCCTCCAAGAAATTGGAAGAGGATTCTCGATGTAGGCACAGGGACTGGTATCTGGGCCATGGACGTCGGTATGTATAAAACTTCCCAAGGCGGTGCGAGCGAACTACTTACTGATCATGGCTCAGCGGATGAGCATCCAGAGGCAGAGGTTCGTGGCGTGGATCTTAGTCCAATTCAACCCAGCGTGTATGCTTTACTATGGACCACTGGTAGTCTCATCACTGAACGCCACAAATCTAGGGTTCCTCCTAATTGCAGCTTCGAAATAGACGACTTGGAGGATGAATGGACGTTTAAGTACCCGTTCGATTTCATATTTATCCGCAGTATGATCGCAAAAAGCTGGCCTGGTATTTTTGCTAAAGCTTTCGAGTGAGTTTCTGCCAAGATAGGGATGTCTGTGCTAATACTTTACGTATAGAAATCTTGAGCCCGGGGGGTACATTGAAGTCCAGGATAACGTATACCCGCTCGCGAGCGACGACGGCACGATTCACAACACCAACATCCTCAAGTGGTCCGAGCTTATGCTCAATGCTGCCAATGAACTTGGTCGCTCTATTACTGTTGCCTCCAAATTCAAGTCCATGCTTGAGGATGTGGGTTTTATCGACATAGTGGAGATCAAGAAGAGGATTCCCATGAACCGATGGCCCAAGGACCCCCAGTATAAGGAGTTAGGAACCTGGAGTTGCCATATGCTCCGCAGTGGCCTTGATGGAATATCAATGGGATTACTGACGAAACTTGGCTTGACTGTGGATGAAGTGAATGTTCTTCTGGCCGAGGTCAGAAGGGACCTCACCAATACCAAGATCCATGGTTATTGGTATACGTAGGCTCGACCCCTCCTGCAACAAACGATAGGCGTAGACTAACAGATACCCAGATACTTGGTGTACGCAAGGAAACCAGGGAACGTGGCTGATTGAGGACACCTGTACTCGTAAAGTCGTGACTTTTAGCGCGCAATCGATAATCGTGGGGTGTGGGGAAGGAATCCCCACGCCTTCAGCGCAGGTACCCATTGCAGAGCCGCACTTGCAACCTCTGCTAAAGGAATGTCGATATCTCCCTACTACATTGCAAGTTTCAGACTTAGCCTGACGTATCAATGGTTTAACAAGCGTCCACAAGTATGGTCCAAGTTTGTATAATTTTCTTTTCTTTTAAGCTTTGAGACAACAAAACAAAGAGATTTTTCTATATCACTGTCTCCCAACTAATTCTTTCCATATCATCCATTCTTCTTACGTCGGCCTCTTATCTTTAAGCAACGGTTGCAACCGTTTCAAGTAAAGATTCAGTTCATCGTCTTGTTGAGAGCTCAAATCTGGTTCGCGGAGAGCCTCATTATCAGGGGTTTTTGAGGCAGAGCTTGGGTATTGAAGATTGCCATTGTGATAGTCGTTTGGACTTCTTTGTCCTAGTTGCAAGTATTAGTTAATTCTATACAGAGGTTGTCTGTTTAATTACTGTGTAAATTCCGAGTCCAAGTTATAATAGTGCGCTCTTCAACTCTGATAATCGTTCCTTGATAGTTAGGTGGATTCTCAGAAGACATTGTGCTCTCACAGAAATACTATGTGGAAGCACATAATCTCGGAGCGATACCAGCATCTTAAATACCCATCAAGAGGCTTGTCTACTCTCTCGCTTCTAAATCAATTTCACTGGCCTCTCAATACCGCTCTTTCATGGATTAAAAATAACTTGCAGGCATTCTAGTTGAAGTGAGGAGGCAGGGCAAGTCGTAGCCTGACATCGTTGCACTGCATATAAATCACACCGCTTCTTAAGAATTCAATAATTCCGTTGGCTTGCTAGGCTCGGCTGCTGCATGGCGTTGCAAGAATGATGCAAGTACAAGCTCGCCTGAAACCATGGGTAAACGAGGCAATCAGGATGAGAATCCCTTCGTTAGAACGGGCGTGAGAAAGGTATTACAGTAAAATCTGGTCGTTCTTTACCCCTATGAAGTTGTTCCTCCTTCCTCCTTTCTATAATTGTGTCTTATATAGTTCCTGTAGAAACTGAAGTTTAGTGTTTATATCACACCCTCTCCAAGATGGCAATATCAGCCCTTGCAAGCCCTATCGAATGACAAGGGCTTGGTTCTTGTAAATCAGGCTGTCATATCTCATATTATAAATGTCAGGGGTTCATGCAGGTGCCTAAGGTTGGTGGTAGGTCTCGAGTTACGGGGAGAGCTGACCAAGAGTGAGCACTGAACTACTAGTGTCATAGCCGTCGAGACAACATGTAACAGCTCAAGGAAACCAACTTGAAAAAAAAAAGATGCAACTCCCATTTACGAAAAACAGGTTCGGAGGCGAATTATGCCCAGGCTCTTGAACTGGGGCGAAATCGCATAATAATTGATATAAGGAACGTACCGGGATTGTGATTGTTTTGTAGATAAACTCAGTAGCTTGGCCCAAGCCTTGAGCTTCGTACCACGAAGACAAACTTGTCCGTCACGATCGACGCCCGGGACTGAACTCTGATGCGGGCCGAAAATCTGATACATTAGATCAAAGAAAGAAAGGGGAAAAAATTACAATGGCGTAGAACACAAGTATTGACTTTGTCTCAGGTTGACAGTAGAGAGTGAACGCTTGGCTTTCGAACGAAACCTTTGAAAGCAAGGAGTTGACCAGTAAGAGCAGACCTTTCAAGATGTTCTAATAGAGGAATGGGTAGTAATGGCGTACCTGTTCGGATGGATCGGTAGGCAAAACCCGGTGGAACGGTTGAGATGATATACTGGTAGTATAGAATTGGTAGACGGACCTTTACATTCTGGTCAAAGTGCATAATAGCAAGAGTCGACTAGTCGGGTACTTAGTCAGGTCTGGTATAGAGAATATACTGGTTTATCTCGATTTGTGGATTAGTCTGAAGAAATGGATCATTCCAATGCGACTGGTATAAAATTTGTACCGCTCTATCTTGGGCCGTACAAGGCTAGACTGGATGGAACCAGGGGGGGTACTGTTATGGTTACCCTGGTACAAAGGATTGCCTAGTACGGGGGAGACTCCGTACGAGTACACTCTTGCTACCAGTATGAGTAAGTCAGTACATGCAGTCCTCCGATGGTTATGAGTTCCCATGTATTTCCATGAACTTCGGCGCCGTCCACCCCGAGACCCTGATTTCATCTTCGGCTAACATCGCAAGGATATTTTGTTTTGCCGATGTTAGCCACAGGGTTGACCTCAGCATGGTCTTGAATATACTTAAGGTGAATTCCAAATACATTAGATTACGGCCTCAAACTCAGGCGCCGCCGGTTTTCTGCTTCGAACGATACTTTATTCTTGAATAACTAGTAGCTGGTGAATATATCGTCATGGATTTTTTGGTAGCTAAGAAATAATACTAGTTCTTCATTGCGACTACCTCTTTACGGTCTCGCTTCATGGTGGCATTACAGTTTAGTATAATTGGCGTCATAGAAAGTAATCAAAAATATAAGATCAGCATTCCCTCTCTAGATTTCACGCTCTCGTGTAATGGGTGGCGCCAAGCGTTATCTTCATATATGCACAGTCAAAAGAATAGCCAATAAGTAGTTGAGTCTAGTGCTGATATTACTGATCGTAGCAATCCATGATGCCTTGACTTGAGGGCTCGTTGCGGAAGCTGAAGGTTTATAAATACGCAGTATCTTGTACTTCGTTAATAGCGCCCCTTCTATCTCTGTATCTTGGCAACTGAAGGCACCTTTCTTACCTATAGCAAACAGAATGATTGACAAAAACCTAAACATCACTATCAGACCAAGAAGCTCGCTATATATTCACACAGACATAAATCAGTCAGGAGAAGAACCTGATTGTGAGCAAGCAAACGTAAGTAGAATACGTAACGGACTCGATAATGGAAAGTTAACGGGTGGACTTCTAGGATCCTGGCGAATCATCGATAGATACTCTGAGAAGGCTTATCCGTCTCCAGAATGCCGCTCTTTTAATACTTGAGAAATCTACGAAATTGCTAGGAGAGTCTGTTGTCCTGCTACAAGAGCAGATACGAGGAACTCGAACTAACTCAGGGAGTTCAACTCAACAAGATGCTCTGCACAATGAAGACTCGGAGTTTATAAGTACCACTCAAACCAACTCAACGCAGCGTATAGACTGTGCCTTGCTTAATCAAGCCAACGAACAGACCTTCCCTACGCAGACATATACCATGGAGAATATCAGCGTTGGTGACAATAGTCAACAGACAATAATCTTGGAAGGTCAAGGTCTAGTCAGGGCAAGAAATATAGCGATTGGGGACGGATCTAGGCAGATTATTGGTAGCCTCTCTGGTGCCACATTACAGAAGATTGTTGGGAGTTGGAATCGGGATTTATAGATTGCATAGTGGTATATAGATAATCCAACGCTTGATAGGCTTCTTTCTATCTCCTCTACCCAGTAGCCTATATAGCATTCCATTTCATGACGCCTCCGCTATGCACCACAAAAACTTGTCGTATTATGTGCTATCCTAAAAACTGGCCCAGGATGCAATGTACTATCTCATAACCTGGGCTGGCATATTGCGAGGTCCCAAAACTGGGGCCTGTTGTGTTGTAGCGGGTTTGACGGTTAAGTCCGTGGTCTTAAGGGTCTGATAATGGGTGTGACAAATTATAATTTCATATCCCCAGTTACATAAGCAAACAACTGAAGTTTATCTGCTTGATTATAGTATAGCTCCCGAAACAGCATCCATGACTTGGAGGGCACAAAAGGTGCATCCCAGAGCACATGAACTGGGATGGAGAAGCGGGCTCAGGCCAACGGACCAGATTAGCTCAAGAACCGCTGCGCTAAATATAGGGACATGACTTTAGTGGATGGCGTCACAAGGACATGCTGAATTTATCTACAGGGGGCCTATTTTAGTCCCCTAGAACTTAGCTCTTTATGTAAGCCCAGTTCAAGGCCGTGGGAGGCAAAATTGGGACCCGAATTAGCGGCTAGCCGAAGTCGTCGAATAATCATCGTCTCGGAAACTTCGCCAATAAAGTCTGCTCGACAACGACGACGAATCCCAATGCAGGAAGACTCACTGGCTGGGATTTTCCGAGAATTTCGAGCAAACGCCTCAGGCGAATTTTTGCTGGCATAGTCTGCTCCAGGTTTTCGAATAATCCTACCTGGCGAATTATTGCTGACAGGGTCTGCTCTGAGCTTTCGGGTAATCTTGCCCGACGAATGATCGCCAACAGGGTCTGTTCTAAACTTTCGTATAACCCTTCTGAAGGAAATATCACCAAAGAAGTTTATACGAGAATATCGACGAAACCCAGCTTAAGGAATTTCGCTACCAGAACTGGCACTGGTCAAGCAGCAAGACGGTGCTCTGCAATAAGATATCTTAAGGCAAAATGAGTCAGGGACGCAAGTTGAAGGCGGCCATATGCACCGGCACGGCGAGATTACAAAGGTAACCAGTCAGAGAAGGCGACAAACTCACCAGGCGGCCAGGTTTCGTAGCGGGATATGCGGGAAAACCTGGTAGAATACGACGTGTCAGCCATGCGAAGCCACAGCGAATCACGTCGAGCCACGACCCAGATTCATGCACTGCCCTAGGCATCAGTTTGTAAATCACAAATAAGAGTCCTCTTACGTTCATTCTCATGTCAAAACCCTATAAGAAAGGGGCTATCTCACAAACTGGTACTGTACTGCTTCTTTCTCTCATCCGAAATGCCTTCTACGACCAATATGCAAGATGTCGAACGACAGGTCGACTCACAGGAATTCAAGGACATACCCGACTTGCGAGAACGTGCGGGGCAAGGCGCTTTCCTATGCTTGGAGAGCCACAACCAAGGACAGTACGCTATTCTTGTACCATGCCGAAGACCGACAAAGGCCAGCCGCATTATCGGATGTACTAGGGACTGGGACTGCACTAGCAATCCGAAACCAATATATGAGGCGACAATGCCTTGGGACAGTGCTTGCGAATCTGATGACGAAATCTATCGGAGATTAATTGATACATGTTATCAGCATCTAGGTTGGTGGAAGAGATGGTTGCCTTACTTCGGAATCACCGAAGTGCTGGAGGTCAACGTAAGCTTCAATACATCATGTTAGAGCTGAGATTTGACGATATTAAAAACATAGTTTCAATTTGCCGGTTTTGTTGAGTCAGATGGTCGTTGCCCCATTCGCATGAACCCAGTCGACCTCAAGAATGTCTCAGAAGAATGTGAAAGGACAATAGCCAAGCTTCCGACCGGTCCGTACCTCGATTTCAACGATACATGCAAATATCAGCATAGTGAACAATGTCTGATTGGTATGGAGGAATGGTCTCAGCCTTGTATCGAGGTTGAAGCAGAGAAGGCAGAGCAGCGTCGTAAGCGGCTTCTGTTCGTCTCCCATCTGAAGGAATGCGCTCAAGACCCAGCAAGAGCCAATGGACTGTATACACTAGAAGGTTTAGCGCAAGAGAGCTGTATCTACGAAATCAAGTATGTATAGCGTCTTATTTCATCCTTTCCCCTTCGAAAAAACATAGTCTGACTTCCTTAGGGGTCCGAACCAAGTTGCAATGCCTCTTCCGTATCAAAAATTTCAGGGAACAGCTTGGATGAGAGGCCTACATTTCATTTTGGGATGGCAGACCGACCGAATGCGTTTAGAATTGCCGTTCAGAGTCTCGTGTGCTTGGTTTGGAATTGCCTCCATTTGGCTCAGCCTAGTACTCTGGAGGGGGGTAGGGGGAGATTGGGGGACTGCTTTTGCATTCGCGCAAGTTGTTGCGGCATCTGTTGCAATCATCGTTACATATGTCCGATCGTAGATGGTTTGAAGTAGCTGCTGGCCACAGACCAAGTCAGCGAAGAGGACGAAGTAGTTCTTATGTAATGATTTTGATTAGGGGGTTACTAATACTGTAAGCCTTCTGCGCTATAAAGGAATCACTCAAAGCTGCTTACTATAATGATTACCTCGGTCACGCCTCCGCTATTAGTAAAGAAAAGCCTAACTCATTGCTCCATAATCCATTCTGATTATCCCCTCACAGCACCCATAAGCTTCCATCAACTAGTAGTAGGCCTAGGCTGATTCGCTTATGGAGATAATCAATCTACCTTCTTTACTAGTAGATAGAAGCAAACCGACCTCTTATTTCTACTAGTAGCTAAAGAGTAATACCAGGTGGTTTATTACGTTACACATCAACTACTAGTAGCCAGCCAATATGCTGACCCCCATAAGCCGTTATCTTAGTTCCTAAAACGGGTTGCAGGTAATAGGTACTCTGGTTCTGCTACTAGCAGAGATAAGCTTATAAGGATAATGAAGCATTCCTGGGCTTCCACCTACTAGTAGAAGATTTCTTACGGCCTACGGAGATAATCAATGTGGCCCTTCTACGAGTAGACAAAAGTTTAGTCAATACATACGCCTACTTGCGGCCGAGAAGTAGGTAGCTGTGTAAGCTTCTCTACTTGTAGAGAGGTAAGTAATCATATAAGCCTTAGTAACCGCATAGCAGAGAGGCAAGTAATCATGTAAGCCTCTCTGTGTTCTCTACTAGTAGTAGAACCGCACAGCATAAGGCAACCTCCGTCAGCTGTCATCCTTGGTATATGACTCAAGAGCTGCTAGTAGCGAATGTACGCCTGGCCTGTAACCCTTTCACATTACAAGGTAGTACTCCTTATTTCATTACACCTCCTCTACTAATAGCCAGCCATTGTATTAGCTTCGGTGAACGGTCATCTATGTACTGTATCCAAAGAAGTAGCAGGATAATCGGTAACCTGACTTTACTACTAGCAGCGGGAAGCTTATAAGGATAATCAACTATTTATCTGTGCTATCCGGTTGATAAGCTGCTCTGCAATTACTTTGATTATGCCTCATGAGCTTCTTTTGGGCCTCCCACTGCTGAGGTGTTACGAGCAATCCTTGTCAAGTAAGCGCCCTGTACGGTTGCTTACATGACCAGTAAGCTTCCTCGTGACAAAAAGTTCAATGACTAGTAAATTTCTAGGCATCAGCAGAGAATTGTCAGAATGACTGGTGGAATTTTGTTTACTCGTTCACTTTTCACCAGTCAGCATCAAGTAACTACAATTTGTCTCTTACACTTCCAACACAGCAGGGTTGCTCTTCGGAAGAGAGCTGACAGCATTGCTATGAACATCTTCGTCAGTGCCCTCTGCTTGCCGTCACGTGGGGGTAGCAGGCGCCGAGCATTTTGGCGGCATCGTCTTGACAAACGGCGAGCGACTCTTGCCGGGGCTGCACCCCTCCTTGTCATTGCTTATACAGAAAAGGCTGAACGTCTCATGTAGGGATTTCCCCTTTGTAAATGGAATCGACGACCCTTTGTTTACATTATATAAGTCGAGATTTAAAAGTGTCCAATAAAACTTTAAGTGCACTTGCAAGCGAAGCTTACAGCCGGTATCTCGGGGGAGTCATCAGCGCCGCAGACTTTATGATAAAGGTTGGGGAGTCAGATAAGGACATCAGCACTGAACAAAAGCGGTTTCATCTGGCAAAGCTACGGGACATGCTGCGCTAAGAGAATATGGCTGTGGTGGCTGTGGTGGCTGTGCGGTATGTAGTGATAGCAATAGCGGTGGTTGCTGAGAAGGTAGCCTTATTGGTTTATCAATTGTAGCTAGCTATAGGTACATATGTAGAAACGAAAAGAGGGTGTGTATCATGGTGTAAATCATCGTGCCCATCATAGTGTCTATTTGTGACTACTCGATGACCTCAACATCACGCGAATGGTACCACTATTAATGCGTGAAATCCTTTATCGATAACACCCTGGCGCTCAAGTCCCGAATTAAAGCTAACCTCCGACACTAAAGCGCTCATGGTACAGCACCAAGTCCCGAGGCTCCATATTGCAGACTTTCAAAGAAATTTGACCCTCACGATGGCATCGTTGCAGAGAACACATCAAGATAACCTGCCTTGCCCCACTTGGGTTTGGTCCAACAATTCCAATGTCCAGTGCGTATTTCCCTTCCAGCCGGCTCCGAGGCTGGCGATACAATATCGACCTTCTAACAAAACCAGCGTCGCTAAAGACCGTTCTTGGTTCGGTGACGATTACGTTTGCCTCAATTCTGCTATTAACAGCGCGACTGGAACTCCGATTGAGGTTATCGGCATAGGTACGGTCGACCTTCCCACGAAGACGTCCCCAAACCGAAATGGTCCACGCTCCCATGGCACCCTCCGTTTGAAGAACGTACTGCACGCCCCTAGCATCATTTGCAACATCATCGGATCGCCCGTTCTAAATGACTACAAAGTCTTCACTTCGTTTTCCAAAACCTCCGCTGGTTCCATCCGCAGGCTCTCTGATGGCCGCCTTATAGCCTATTTTAAGCCGGCGACCCAAGCCGTACGGTTTTTCCAAGTTCGTCTTAGCGGACCCCCGGTTGGTCCCAAGGTTGGCCCTCCACCTTTGGATCCATCCACGAAATACCTACTTCGGGCGGAATGGCCGGACAGCGAAAGAAAGAAGCATGACAATGTTCAACTTCTGTTGCAGGATAAGGGCATAGCTGATGGGCCTCTGAAAGCGACTGAGAATGTATGGGTGAAAAAGCACTATGGGGACGAGTTCAAGTTCCTTCAGGTTCACGGTTTGAGCATCTTTAAAGAAGAAGATCGAGCAGAGGGCCGCATCATCGTGCGCACAATGATATCGCGCGATAACGAAAAAACCAGTGCAATCTAGTCAAATGGAGCCAGTGCGATTCTATCTGTCACCTAGGTTTATGTAACATTGATCATGCGGGATACTGAGACAAAATGACGCTGTACTGGATTATATCAACAATCAGATTTGAGCCTTGGAGAGAGTTGTATGCGGTAGTCGATCGAGCCATCTTAGTTCAACCAAATTGAATTGAGCTACCCTAACGTTCTATCTTTTACTGTGATTGACTGTATCTATTGGTCCCAACTTGTCATGCTCATCCTTTAACCATCTTTCGACGCCTCAACTTGCGCCATCGCCTTTGCTCCACTTGGAACGATGATCGCAGCGTCACCCGATGAACTGTCTGCACATGAGCCCTGAAATGGTCCATATTATGGAATTCGAGATTCTGTCCTCGGTTTTGGGTGCGACAAGCAGGGTGTGTACACACCATCTTCTCACCACGTTGCAGTGCCCTCTCCCGGTCTATCAAGTGCTGGTCATCAAAGTGGTCGTTCCTAACGGTCGGACGACAGTACGAAAAAGCACGCTCCTCGAGGGAGAGCCGCTCATCGCCGATGCAGTCCGGGCATTGTCCGGGCTGCATGAGGAGAGGAAATTGATTGAGGCTAGGCTCAGGCTCACTACCCGCTTCGCTAGGTTCGGTTTTGATGTGCGGTTGAGCCTGAGCCCTGACATTTTGCTGGACGCGATGACGCTTGACCGTCTCGCGTTTGTCGCACAGAGACACCATGAGCTGGATGGCTTCGATCCTTTGTTCGAGAACCTGATCCTCTGTGAGACCATCCGGCTGATGGCAAAGAATATTCGCTAGCCGGTCGCGTTCTGGTATATGCACATCGATGACAGGTTCTGTGTACTCCTCCTCTTCCTCGCCCCGTGCCTGCTGCTCAATGTCCCAAGTGGGACGGTGGTAGAAGTAATCCTCGCGGTATTCTTTGACGACCTGCTTTTCGCGGTACGCCCTCTTCGTTCGGATTTTGTTCGTGAGCTGTCGGATCTCGTCCTCCTTCTCATGGCCTTCGATGCGGTACTTGCCCCGCTTCAATTGTGCGCGTTGTTCTTCGAGCTCGACGATTTCCGGGTCTGGTGCCAGGTTGGCCCAGACTTCGTCGGGCACCATGTCTGCCGTAGCTCGAGGATCGCGCGTGAGGCTGACGTGTGCGAACAGCCGAAACAGCTGGCTCTCCTTCTCTTCTTCTAGGAACGCGTTCTGGAGGTCGAAATTCGCAATCTCGTTGAGGTACGCGCTTTGAAAGGTCATAAATCGGGGATCTTGGCGCATCATCTGATCGCGAACGGAGTCGGGTGCGTCTCCTGTGAAGAAGACCGTCAGTAAAGGGAACAATGATCGCATGGCGACAAACCCGGCATTTAGGGGACATGTGCTATTCAGATACGCACCGTTAGCCGCGTTGCCAGCGCCTCTCCTAGCGAACCTAGATGTCCATTTCCTTTCGTGTCCCGAGTCAAGACTCTGTTGACCTATGTCGTCTCTGAGCTTCGAGTACAGCATGGCCTCATCAGCAGAGAGCTCCGTGCCACGATACCGGCGAAAGATTGGGGTCTTTAACATAGACTTTTTCCATCGGAGCGGGATACAGTGCTTGAAGCGCGGTGGCTGCGATCCGAATATAACGGCTGCATCTGTCAAGCTCGGAGCATCGAATGCATTGTCGTGGAGAGCGAGAGCAAGAATTGTAGAAACAGCACAGAAGAGCAACTTTCTCGTGGGTGTGAAGTAGAAGATGGTACTGCAGCGATTGTTAATATACAGAACGCCCGAATGCTCACCGTTTGGGACAACAAGCACGAGAAACTTACGGCTTGGGCTTATTGTCAGCGCCTTTATGATGAACGAACTTGATGGCCATGGCTGGCATGCATCGTTCAGTGGCCGGATGTCGAACGATCATCATCTGGATATCCTCGTAGCAGAGGGCCTTAGGACGCCCGCGTCCCACGGTCTCTTGGGAGAGAAGACCATTGAGAACCTTGGACTGTTCATCCGCAAGGACTTCCTGCTCTTCACTGCTCGCGGAAGAAGACGACTGGACTGCATTCTGACCAAAAAGTTCTTGGATGGAACCGTCCTTTGGCTTCTGACGCTCACCATCTACCAGCTCGGCCGGCCGTGCGCCCGTATAACACAGGAGTTGGTAGCAGCCAGCAAGGTTGATGCGGTGCCGTTCGCCTGGGAAGATGGTTGTATCGTATGCGATGTTAAACGTCAGGATGACTCGTAGGTTATCGACGTTGAGTACCGGCTTGCCATCGATGTTTGGCGGGCGGTGTCCGAATCGTGGGACAAGGACGCTGCGATAATACTGGCAGCCTGTTACTAAGGCTCAAGAACGAGCTCAAGCAGTGCTCTGCTGTACTGCTACAGCCAGGTAGAAAGGACTTCTAAACATACCTTGTACACTTCCTTGGTGTCATTCCGATCCATATACTGGCCGTTTACCGTCGTGTAAAGCTGTTGGAACTGGCGAATGTACTCGTGTCCGCTGCCCCATGATGTGATCTTGTATCGCTCGCAGATGTAGAGGAGGAAGTCCTGCGTCGTCCCGCAGTCGAGGTTCTCAAGCGTCGCCTTCCACTCGCCGACCTTCATGTCAGCGCAGTAGCTGTGCGCGAGGAGATTAGTACACAAAAAAGGATGCAGAGAAGCGATGCCGGTCTTTATCACATACCGCCTCCATTTGTTAAAGATACCGCTGACGTTGATCTCCGTCTGCTCAGAGTATTTGGGCTTGATGAAACGCACGGTGCCGAGCTGCGCGCGGTGAGCAGCATGCTCTTCCACCGAGAGCGCGGGTTTCTGCTTTGCGGCTCGATTTTGTGCTTGTCGGGCATGGAAGCGCTCGAGGAAAGATGCATGATTTTGATGCAGACCATTTCTGGCCGTAGTCGCGCTGGTGGTCATCGGTCGTTTGGCATTCAACAAACGTAAGCAGGCTGGTGATCAATAACAGCTGCGAGAAATGGAATGAGCGTGTGGACCAGTGAAGAAAGTGAACGAGAGGGAGAGCAGATCGATGAGGGACCCAAAGGTGGTCCATGCCGCCATTTATGGTGCAAGAAGTTCATGGCATGCTCGCGAGGGTCGGCCCCGGGCGGCAAGTGATGAACTCAACATGGTCAGCATGTAAGCAGCAGGAGACACAAAGAGTACAGAGGATGCTGAAATTAGACACCCAGTCGCTGATGGAGGGAGGACCAAAATGGGGATGCGTGTCTTTTCCGCAGCGGCCCTGGCACGTGCAGGGGATCTGTGCGCCAGGGGCTGCGCAAGTATATAGTACCTGTGTTCCTCTTCTTGCGGCTCCCTCCCCGCACTGCTGATGCCTCCAAAAGCAGCGACACATTCCGCCCAAAATGGAGACACCAACAGCGCTTTCTCTGTTTAAGGAGTAATTTATATATTATAACCTAAACGGAAAAAGCACTTATATTATATATACCCTATATTTTTCTTCTAATTATTTATAATTACAATAAACTAAAAGATTCTACCAGTAACCACTAAAAGCCAGTTATTAAAGTCTAAAATAGATTACTAGTAATTCTAGATAATTACCAGTAATTCTTAAGAATTATTATTAACTATATAATAACCTCTTTAATTACTATTAATACTATATAATATATAAATATACTCTTTTAGCATTAAATAGAACTTAATTTACTAGCTATTAATAAGACTTCTTTACCTTAATAAGCCTAATATATATTATTAACTATTAAAAGATATAATAACTTAATATACTTAATATAATGCCCTATATATTCAATAAATATAAACCTAATATAAATTAATTTATTTATTTAGAAACCCTAACTGTTATATATTAATAGCTTTTATTTAAAATATATTATATTTATATTAAGTAATATTATATTATTAAGATATTTAGTAATATTAGCCTAATACTTTTTTATATTAAAGCTCTATTTAGTAATACTAAAATAATAGTAAAGCTATAGTAACTATATAATAGCTATAATACCCTATAAGCCTAAATAAATAACTAATAAAATGCTATAATAATTAGTAATAGTAGCAGTAAATTATAAAAAAGAGATCTTAAAGAAGCCCTAAAGCCACTAAAGTTTAAGCCCTTTAAGAAATAAGTAATTAATATTATTTTATTTTTAACCTAAATAAAAAGATATTTCTACTTATTTTTAAATAAACTAGATACTACTATAAAGAAACTTCTATTTATAGCCTCTTTAATTTAAAGTAATGCTAAAAAATAGTTTAAACCTATTATAAAAAACTACCTAAAAAATAAGAAAAACCTATAGAATTAAAATATATAAAATATCTTTAGAAATTAAAATAATTTTAAATAAGCCCTTAAAGATAATTTTAAAGTAATTAATAAAAAATAATAAGCTATAGTAAAACTGCTTATACTTAAATAATAGAAATTATATACTATATACTTAATTAAGTTCTAATAGCTAGTAGTTAAAACTTAATAAAACAATAATACCCTTATAAAAATCTACTACTAAAGCCTAAAAGAAAAAGTTAAAAATAAACTATACCTTATAGATAGACTTAATAACCTAACTACCTATATTATAATAGTAATTAAAATTAATAAATAACAGTATAAATACAGAAAAGAGAAAGCTAATTATAAGTATAAAAATGACTTTAATTTATATTACCTTAATTAATAATAATATAATAATAACTAAAGTAACTCTTAAAACTAAAAATAGCAGTAAAGATATTAGTAAAATAACACCTTATATAAAATACAGTTAGGACTTATATCTTTAGGTACTATATAGCCTAAAAGAAATAATAACTATAAGCTATAAAATATATTTAAATATAAATACTATAATTATAATTAGATAAGATATATAGTATAGTAATACCTAGAACTATAAAAGCTATAAAACCTAAATTAAAGTAAGTAAGCCTTAAGACTTACCTAATAATAGGATCTATAAATAGTTATAAATACCTAAATACTAGAAATAATATATAATAGATATAATATATACTTTAATAGAGATTTAGGAATTACCTAAATTAAACCTAAAAATAAAAAGAAATTAAAAAAGAAATTATATACTTTAGAAAAACTTAAATAAAAAAGAAACCAATAAAATAAATAATAAAATAAGAACTACTATAAGTATATAAAAGATCTTAAAAAGTAAGAATATTTTAAAATAAAATAAAAGAAGTAAAAAGAAAAAGTAAAGTAATAAAAACTTAAGGAATTTAAAAAATAACTTAAATAAGAAAAAGCTTAAATATTAAAAATATTAAAATAAAGTAGCCTAAATATCCTTAATATAAATAAGTAAAAATAAACCTTATAAGTTATTAATAATATTCTTATTAAGATAATATTTTAAAATAAAAAAGAATATTAAAAATAAAAAGTTAAAGCTAGAAATTAACTTTAATAGAGAAAATAATAAAGCTTTTACAGTATAAAATATAAAGGCAAGGCTGCCAGAAATACAGCTAAATATCTTTACTACTAAAATAAGTAAATTATATAAAAATAGAAATAACTTTATAAAATAAGATATAATAAAAACGGTTTAAGGATCTATAAGATATAAAAAGAAATCTATATATAAGGTACTAGGAAATATAGAAATATAGAAATAAGAAATAAACTTTATATTAAAGTATACTATATTAATAAAATACTAAATTTATTATACCTAAAACCTATATTTAATAAATAAGATAATATATAAATAATACTAATATATCCTAAATATAATAACATATCTTAAGTATTATATTAAAACTATTAATATAAATAATATAAATTAAATAAACTAAATAATAATTATTTTTCTATAATTATACTTAAAATACCTAATAATAACTTCTACCTAATAAAGGAAATAGAAAGATATTTACTATACCTTTAGTATAATTATCTTAAAGTAGTAAAACTATAATTTAATATAATATTATATAGAAAAATATATTAAGTTAATAAACTACCTTAAGAAATTAAAGAAAATATATAAATTATTAAAGATATAAAAAGAGAATTTAAAAAAATAACTTAAGGCAGGTATACTTAAGAAAAAGAAGAACTATTAATTAATAATACCAGTTTAGAGGATATAAAAAAACTACTAAAATAATAGAAAGTAGATAGATTATATCTACTTAATAATAAATATTTTAGATAAAGAACTATAAAAATAGATATAAAATTAAAAGAATATTTTTAATAAATAATATTTAATAATAAATTTAATAATAACTGCCTTAATAAAAAAGGGTATAATAATAGTAATTATAAGTAAATACACTAAAATATATTAAGAAAAGTTATATATTATCTATAATTAAGCTATAAATAAGCCAGAACTATAGATAAAAATAACTTAAATTAATAAATATATTAGAAATACTATAAATAATAGACTTAATAAATAGCCTAATACTATAAATTTAAATTAAAAGAAAATAGCTAAATACTTAAATTAATTATAAAGTAAAGAAAAGCTTTATTAACCTAAAAATAGTTATAAAGTTATAGCTATTATAGAAATAGAAATTATTACCCTATCTATTAGTTAATATAGAAAGATAGCTCTTTAATTATAATAATAGTATTATAAATTAAAAAATTAATTACCTTAAGGTCTTTATTAAAAGAAGAAATTAAAAAGTAGATTTTAATATTATATTTCTAGAAAAGGATATAAATATCCTATTAAATATATAATAGCTTAAATAATAAAACCTACTTATTAACTAAAGGAATAGCCAGGTTATGTTCCCTAATAACCCTAATAGTAATAAAAAAATAATTATAATAAATAATAAGAAATCTTAAATCCTAACTAAAGAGGATAGTATAGGTAAATATAGAATAAAGTATCTATTACCTTTAAAAGGAGTATAATATAAATATAAAAAAGGTATAAAAAATAAATTAAAAATCCTAAATATCTTTAAGGCATAAAACCTATATAAAGATAAAATACCTATAGAATTAAGCTAGAATTAACTTAAGAATATTTTAAAATAGAATTAAATATATATAAAACTATTTAAAAAAGAACTAAAAATAGAAATACCTAAATATAATAAATAAAACTATAAAATTAACCTTATATATAATAACTTACTATTCTAAAAGCTCTATTTACTTAATTAAAAAGAGCTATAAATTTAAAAAATATATATAAATAAAATACTTAAAAAAGGCTATATTAGAAAATCTAGCTTAATATTAATATTATTAATATTCTTTATACTAAAGAAAAATAAAAAAAATAAATTAATTATTAATTACTAACTAGTTAATATAGATACTATTAAAAGCTAAACCCTATTTCTACTTATTATAAAACTTAAGGATTAATTATAAAGCAAAAAGATCTTTATAGCTTTAGACCTTAAGAAAGTATATAACCTTATCTATATTAAGGAAAGAAATAAATAAAAAATAGCATTTAAAACTAAATTTAGACTATTTTAATATATAATAATGCCTTTTAGTTTTATTAATATATTTATAATATTTTAATAAATAATTAATAATATACTTTAATAGTACTTTAATATCTTTATAGTATATTATTTAAATAATATTTTAATTTTCTTAAATAATAAAAAAGAATATATAAAATATATCTATAAAGTCTTAAAAATATTATAAGATATTAAACTATTAATAGAATTAAAAAAGAGTTTCTTTTATATTATAAAAGTAAACTTTTTAAAATATATTATTATATTTAATAAAATTAAAATAGAATTAAAGAAAATTATAATAATAATAAATTAAAAGGAACTTAATAATATAAAGGAAATATAGGCCTTTTTAAGACTTATTAATTATTACTAATAGTTTATTAAAGATTTTAATAAAATTAATAAAAAAAAAGATATTTTAATAAAATAATAAAATATAAAAAGCCTTTATATAGCTTAAAGAAGCTATTTTTAGTAAACCTATTTTAATAATATTTAATTTAAAAAAAGAAATTAAATTAAAAATAGATTTATTTAACTATACTTTAAAAAGATAAATTAATTAATAAGATAATATAAGAAAATTATATTCTATTATATTTTACTTATATAAGTTATATAATATAAAACTTTATTACTTAATTTATAATAAAGAATTTTTAGTAATTATTAACTATTTTAAGGAGTTTAAATATTATTTAATAAAAAGTAAATATTAAGTTAAAATATATATAGATTACTAAAATATTTTATACTTTATAATTACCTATAAATTTAATTAATAATAATTATATTATATAGAATATTTATATAAATTTAATTTTATAATTATTTATAAAAAAGAATTAAAAAATAGAAAAGTAAATATAATTAGTTAATAACTAAACTATAATATTAATATAATAAAAGTAAATAAATAAATACTAAACAAAAATAAAAAAGAAAAATATATCTTTACTTAATAAATATAAACCTTAAGATAAATATTATAACCTAAATAGAAGAAGTACTTATATTATATATACCTTAGATTTTTCTTTTAATTATTTATAATTATAGTATACTAAAGGATTCTATAAGTAACTACTAAACCCTAATTATTAAAGTTTAAGATAGATTACCAGTAATTCTAAATAACTACTAGTAATTCTTAAGAATTACTATTAACTCTATAATAATTTCTTTAATTACTATTAATATTATATAGTATATAAGTATATTCTTTTAATATTAAATAGAACTTAATTTATTAGCTATTAATAAGACTTTTTTATCTTAATAAGCCTAATATATATTATTAACTATTAAGAGATATAATAACTTAATATATTTAATATAATACTTTATATATTCTGTAAATATAAACCTAATATAAACTAGTTTACTTATTTAAAAACCCTAACTATTATAATAAATAAAAGCTAAAATAATTAAAGAAATCCTAAAAAGACTAAAAAAGTTTATATAAAAATTCTATAAATATCCTATATATAAATATTAAAAAATAATAAAAGCTCTTAAATAACTTTTATAATATAAATATAAAATATAATAAATAATAATAAAAAAGGTTATTAAATAATATAACCTTTATACTAAAATAAAGGTATAATAATATAAGCCTTATAGAGAACTTTAACTACTATCTATAATATAATAACTATAAGACTTAATTATAATAGACTTTATTATAAAATTATTACTATTTAAAAAACCCTTAATTAAAATCTTTTATAATAGTATTATAATTATTATAAATTAACTTATTAAATTCTTATATTACCTACCCTATAAAAAAGATATAAATATAAAAGAATTTATATATATTATTTATAGATATATTATTAGTACCTATAATATAATAGTTAGGGTTTCTAAATAAGTAAACTAATCTATATTAAGCTTATATTTATAGAATATATAAGGTATTATATTAAGTATATTAAGTTATTATATTTCTTAATAGTTAATAGTATATATTAAGCTTATTAAGGTAAAGAAGTCTTATTAATAGCTAGTAAATTAACTTTTATTTAATACTAAAAGAGTATATTTATATATTATATAGTATTAATAGTAATTAAAGAGGTTATTATATAGTTAGTAATAATTCTTAAGAATTACTAATAATTATCTAGAATTACTAATAATCTATTTTAGATTTTAATAACTGGCTTTTAGTAGTTATTAATAAAATCCTTTAGTTTATTATAATTATAAATAATTAAAAGAAAAATATAAGGTATATATAATATAAGTACTTTTTTTATTTAAGTTATAATATAATCTCTCTCCTTTTATTAGTTTTATCTTTAAGATTTATATATTTATTTTTCTTTTATATTATTTTTAATAAGTTTAATTTAGATTTATATTTCCTTATTATTAATAGAATATTTTTTATAGTAATTTAGTATTATCTTACCTATATAAAACTTATTGCCTTTACTAATTATAAAATTATACTTTATTCTTTATATATTAAAAATTATATTAAATATATAATAAAAGATAGATAAAAGAACTATTCTAAATATATCTATTATAGTTATTTTTATAATAGAAAAGATATAATATTATTAAAAGGTTAGTTTTTTATTATTATCTTATAAGGTATTTTATATTAATCTTTATAGTAAATTATCTAGTTTAAAAAAAGAATTAAATTAAAGCTAATAAAAAGGCTATTAAAGAGGAGTTTATTTAATTATAGTATTAATTAAATAAGTATTTTTTAAAGCTAATATATCTTTATTATTAAAAGCATTTAATTTAATTTAAAGGGCTAAAGGCCCTTAAGTAGGATTTTAAGGTAATAAATAATAGTAAGAAGGTAAAGAATTTAGTTATACCTTTTAATTTCTTTATTATAGTGGAGTTAATTAAGGTAGGTATAATAGACCTTATTAATTAGTTTACTATTTTAGATCTTTTTTTAGTTTTTAGTAAAAGTTCTTTAAGAGTTATTAGGTATTAATAAGGTATTTTAGTGGTTTTTATATATTTTTATTTTTTAGATAGTTTTTCTATTTAATTAAGTATTTTATTTTCTTATTAATTGTTTTTATTTTTTAAATTGCTTTTACTTTATAGGCTTTAAGGTAATTAGGTTAGTCCTTTTAGTAATTAATAATAATTAGAAATAATTATAAGGTAATTATAAATTAATTATTATACCTTTTTATTAATTTCTAGTAATTATTTTAGTAATTAAATAAAATTAATAAGGTATATATAATATAACTGTAAGGGTTATAATACTTTTAGCTAATTGCTATTTATATATTAAATATAGATATAATTTAAGCCTAATTTTACTAGATTAACTATATAGCTGCTTTTTAGATTTCCTCTTTTAATTTTAGTAGCTTTTTTAAGGCCTTTTTCTCTTATTAAGTAGCTAAAATAATCCCTTTAGGAAATCTATTAAAGGCTACTATAAAAGTAATAGTCTTATAGTTAAAAAGAGCTAGCTAGATAAGGAATTTACTGCTGAACTTATAGAAGTCCTATATATAGATTAACTATATAATAGCCTTAAAGTCCCCCCTAAAGGGATTATAAATATAATTACCTTATAGGGTCTCTCTATATATTAATATAGCTTCAGGTATAATTATAGCTTTATTAATATAGTTATTTATATTTACTATTTAGTAGGGTTTATATTGATAAAAGATTAATTTTATTAAAGCTACTATCTTAAAGATTCAGAAAGGGTATTTATAGTATTAAATTAACCTTTTTTAGTCAGGAGATTAAAGCTTTTTATATGCCTTTAAGGCTAGCTAAAGAGTTATTATTTAGGTTTTTCGCTTATTAGCCTTATATTATAGTAATTAATTAGATATTTTAGTATAATATTTAAGTTATAAGCTTAAAGTGTTATTTGCCGCTAAGACCTGTGGCTAAGAGCTTAATCCAGCTAAGAGAACCTAGTTCAGTCCCTGCTCCCTAGGGCTAACAGAGGGCATGAAAATGTGAGCTGGCGTATTAGCGGGAGAAGGGGTATGTAAATCACAGTCTTATGATCCTGTAAGTCCTACTCTGCAGTAGTGGTGACACTATACTGTGTGTATAACAGGGGGCTGGGAGAAGGCTTCTGAAGAGCCATGAAAGCGGCAACCTGTGTCAGGTCACGGGTCGCTTGAGTTTGGTCTGCAAATACCAAGACATAATGACAATACAGACTACATATCTCCGTTGAAGAAAGCAAACAACAATAACAATCACCTCAGATCGACAGTGTATATCTTTCGTCCTGCCATCCCCATCCAAGTTAACCTTATCAATCATTGACATTCTTCTTCAATCTTTCTCAGCTCATGCAACCAATATTCTATCATGTCCTTTTCATATGGGTTCCCTATTTCTTCAGGACGTGGCTCAGGTGGTTCAGGTCCTACCTTATCCCATACTACCCCAATCTCCTCAGCTGCAAGTTTCTCATCCTCTGGTAAGTCGCTACCTTCGAGGCGGTCGAGAACCTCGCTCATGCGACCAACCCATGCCCGTTCCCAGAATTCAATAAGTTCATCAGTTCCGGTATCTGGATTTTCAAGAAGAGAAGTCATGGTTTCTTCGAACTCAATGATTCCTCAGGCACGCGATCCCGATAGCTGGTTCGACAACAACAATGACTGATTTCCAAGGCGGCAAAAGTGAGGAACCGAATAGTGGCGTAGTGATGCCACCTCCGAAAATGGCAGGAAAAGTGACTGAGATATATGATAAATCCGTCAATCAGCTTCAATAAGGGTACAGTATAAGTCAATCCCCAGCGTTCTGGGTCCTCTGTACTTGTCGTAGCGTCGTTTTGTGAATAGATTTGTGATTTGTATTTATAGTCTTGTTCATTGACCAGCTGACGTAGTATGAACGTCAGCATATTGCAGCCACCCGGAGAACATTGGCAACTACATGAATCCACAGCTCTAGCCTCAAATACCGCAGAGTGGACTTCGTGGTACCAATCCTCCTCTGAATCCATTGTAGGTGACGTCAGTAGTGAGTGGCCACACTCGGATCCGCAAGACTGGCCAAATTCATAGCCAATTGCCGAAAATATGCAAGCACTTCCAAAAATATCCTTAACTGTTGGAAAGGGGAGTCGACAGTAGATGCCATCATGGTTGGCTAACCAGCGCAGATATGACAGAGGTTCTAGTGGCGGCGAAATATCCCACCTTTCCACATCATCAACGTTACACCACGACGTGGTGTCTCGGAATCCAGCACGGAAAAGAAGATCGGCATCGTCGCATGAATCGACTAGCTGGTAGACCGGCCGAAACCGTTCCTTGTCCACGACAGCAAGGGCTTCAGGGACACAGATACCCATCTGCTGTAAGCGCTGCGTAACTTCGAATGCAGCAGAATCGAGAACATGTTTCGATTCAAGACACAGTTGCTCTATATCTGTCTTGGGTAGATTTTCTAGAGCAAGCCGTTTCAATCTATCCCTACGGTCTTTCATGTAGCACAGACATCTCAGCTTGCACCGTTTGGAAGCATAGCCCAGTAGACGTTCCAAGGTTGAGGTTCGGATCATGCAGTCAGCTTTCATCAGAATAACAGCGCATTCGGCGCACCTGCATCTTTTGCACATGCGCGTTCTATCTTCTCTACAGTTCATAGGACTGATAGAGACTGCGAGTTCCAATGCGGAGAACTCTTGAGTATCGGTCAAGTTGAGTAGCGCTATGTCTGCAGCATCTACTAAAACCCGAAGAATTGATGGCTTACCTACGGCGAGGTGGAGTGGAGAATGCCCAAACAAGTTTCTTTCGGAAAGGGTGCTGGGATGGTTTGCTATTAAGAATTTGACTTCTTCCAGATTATTAGATAAAATTGCCAGGCTTAGGACACCACAGCCATAAGCTATATCCACGGAAACTCTTGGTTAGCATGACAGATTAAGCCGACTTGAGAAGAAAGATATACAAACCATCGGCTATCCTAGTTGAAGAAGATAAAAAGTGGAGTAGAACCTCGTCGCCTGGTGTCTGGATCAATTTTCCTGATGCTTTGATAATTTGCGATCCAAAGGGTGGGTATGGACCTCCTCGATTTACTGCAGGGATGTCGATACTTGATCGCAGAATGAGATCTGCGGAGGCGGCAGGCACAGGAAGGGTCACACAACCATACGATTCAAACAAAAACATTACGCCGAGCGGCGTACTAAAGAGTATCTTAGTCCACTTATAGTCTGCCAATCTGAAAATCAGATCATGAACCTACTGGCCGTTTGTAGTGTAGTCATTTGCCGGGGCCTTGTTGCTAAGTAAGTACTCGAGTAGATCAAGTAACGGGCTGGACTGGCTAGTGTCTGCCTGGATTTGTTGTAAACGCATGCCACCGTACCAATACTTGACCTAATGATATCGTTAGGTTTCGTTTTGCTGACTGTAAAAGGAATTCTGGCTTACACATAGTGCCACGCTGTAGACTAGGGATTCGTTCCACTCATTGACAGCTCGAGGGGATGCCTGTTTAGTTTGAAATAAACTCAGCACTGAGGACACCACAGAAGGAAGCAGTTGCTCCTGCCATATTCTATCTTCCGGCAGGCCGCAGTTGTGGTAATAACGCCACCGGATATGTCGAGATCTCGTCAGTAAAGACATGATTCTAAAAGCCGGTGCAGATTCTGAGTCAACGATAGGATAGGAGGTGAAATTGGGGCCGAAGCTCGATCCTCCTGCCCCTGATCGAATCGTGAACGAGAACTGGATAGCTGCGTTCAGCAAGGCACGGAGTCCAGCGTATGTCAAGGCAAACTTTTGACATCTATCAGGTTCTAGTATGAATTTAGCAGCCGGACACCCAGGCAAATGCCGTTCAATTGTTGTCTCGTGATTAAGGGTTAAGGGTCCCAAGGCAGCATTCCAACGTTGGACATGTCGGCGGTGGCGACATAAGCATGAGAAGCGACCTCTAGAATAACTGGAGACATCTTCTCTGACCTTTGCCGCCCTTTCATGCGGTACTGAAAGGTTTCGCTTTGGCCTATGCCGTTCTTGAGTAAGTACAGCATCGCACATCTCTTGTAATACTGCCGGCTTTTTGAGAAGCCTTCCAGTGACCAGTGAAGGTGTGATCTGTAGCCTGCGTTAGTATTCTTAAAATAATAGCCTCAGTGAACTGTGATGCTTACTTCCTGTAGTGTTCCATTGATAGTCGAGCCTTGGACCCGCAGCTGTTCGAGTAGATTCTCAAGACCGTCAAAGCGTGTCTCAAATTGGGATAGAGCGTTTTGCATGCCCCGAATCGGAGAGCCAATAGCTGAGATCTCAGACTGAACGACTAGAAGATCACTAGAGATAGTCTGTGAAGTCGCCTGGAGAGTAGCTAACTTCTCGGACCCTAAGTGCGATACAGAACTGGCAACGGCTCAGAAAAAGTAGGCTCCTGAGGATCTGATTATTAGTTTTACTTACAGTCCTAGACTTTGCAACCCTAACTGAAGCGTCGCATTGATGTGATGTATCTTGGTCGCCATTTGCTCAAGCTTTGGGCGGTGGAACGGATATAACAGCTTCTTACCCTTGTTCCGAGCTTTGGTCCTTCGATCGATTGTGCCCTGATCGTTCGTAGTGAGCGTGGCTACCATGCCCTCCAAGAACTTTAGTTCATCGTTAGATGAGTCTAAAAATTGTCGCAATGCCTCGGTTGCTGTTCTGTGGTCATTCTGAAACCGGGAGATTGATGATTCGATGACTTGAAGTGTCTTTTTCAGCGTGTCGTTCTGCTGTATTATGGAGGCGATATCTTGGTCGCGGGATTTCAGTGAGTCAAAATAATCCGTGATGCCCCCGGTGACTTGAAGGCCAAGTGATACCACGGCCAAGGCTAACCCTGCGACGGAGAGAGGGTCGGCCATGGCGAAATAAGGTGATTGTATTTCACAGAGGGTACCAGACAGTGACGATAATGGATTGAGATTGATGATGATGAGCCAATGTCAAGGACCGTTCTAGGACTTTGCTGACTGCATATTGCTGCCTGATCAGGCTCTCATAGCACGCAGCAGGCTACGTAGCTTTTCCAGTATGTTGATAAGCAGGTTACACAAATTACATAACTATGTGAAATAGGCTAGCCAACTAGGTCGTAAAGATAGAAAGTATAAGTAAAGTAAAATGAAATCAATTCTTTTACTCACTATCAATCATTCCAGAGACGTATATCAAATGTATAAAACCTGGTGGTCTTCCCGACTTTAACACTGAACATAGGCAGTCCAACCGCCATAGGGTAAACAGCCACGTTAGGCGTGGCTGGTGCATCAGCTTAACCGAACCAGTATCCCTGCAAGCTGAAACACCTCCATACAGACCGGGCGATCAGGCTGCGCATTCTTCTAGGTCACCCAATAATAAACAGAGCTTACTAAGATACCCAAGCGCTTATTTTACGGATTGAAAATTAAATCCCTCATTTGCAAGGTTCCAGTTCCGTTTCGTATGGCAAAAAACCCGGGATACACGATCTTTGCCAACCTAATCGATCGAATCCACTATTCAGCTTACTAGATCCTACCTTTAAATCCTTTAGTGTAATTTGTTGCATTGCTGAAATGCCGTTGCAAAGCAAGAGAACAGTCAAGGTCCATGAGATCCCCGCTGGCACTACGAAGCAGCAATATCTTGACTTCGTTGAGCATCTTTGCACCAAGCCAAAGAAGCCCTCTAAGTTCCACTTCACTCGGTTTGCTCGGCCCTTTAGAGGAAAGTCCAAGTTACCCGTGGGTGCATCAAAATCAGCATCAACGGAAAACATAGAAGAAGACCCAAGGTCAAAAGATGAGTCTGAGATTGGCCCCGTACCTTCGACTTTAAGAGGCGAAGGTGAGCAAGATGCACCACTTCTTGGCGATCCTCGGCCGACCGCAAGGGGATGGACAAGGTTCACCTACTGTCGCCAGAACGGTCACCTACTAGGCACAGTGTCTTTTGAGAGCGAGATCCTCAAGGATGAAGCCCTGAAACGACATGAGAAGTATAACAAGTCGTATTGGAAAGACTGGGTGGTGGAGGACGACTTTCAGGGAGTTACAGTTATCTATGAAGGGCCCGATGCAAAGTTCGAGTACGTATTCTCTGGTGAAAAAGTATTGTTGTAGAGCACTAACTGTCTCCTAGCATCTGCGCGGTCCATGGACAAGACGGCAATGCTATGGACACCTGGACTGCTGTTAATGGTAAAATGTGGTTGAGAGACCTTCTACCAGAGCATGAGAACTTCAAAAATAGTCGTATCATGACTTTTGGCTACGACTCGGACCTAACGGACAAAATCACCGTTATGGGACTCAATGACTGGGCAGAAACTCTATTACGGTCTCTGAACGAAGTGCGAACTAGCGACACGGTAACTTCTATAACCCTGACATGAGATATCGCGTGCTTACTGTACATGAAGGAGGGAACGCGTCCTTTATTAGTTGTATGTCACTCTCTAGGAGGGCTGGTAGTAAGAAAGGTATGTTTCACACTGAACTACACCAGCAACTAAATATGTAGGAACTGACCATCTCTCGTAGGCCATGGCACAGCTAGGTGCTGCACCCACATACAACAATATCGCTCTGTCTAGGTTTGGAATTGTATTCCTCGCTACACCGCATAGTGGATCAACCGTAGCTGACTGGAACGACTTCTTGGTGGCGACCGCTCATGTGCTAAGAGGCGTTAGAATAGAGTCAGTCAAGACAGTGCAAGCATTCAACCCTGCATCCGTCTGGGATGCTCAAGCGTTCATTCGTTTGAAGCCCTGTCCACCATTCCGATGCTTCGCAGAGGGTCGCATGATGCGCGTGGGATACAAAGACAAACATGCAAGTCAAGGCTTTTCTAATTACGCCATTACTGGTTCTGACTTTTCTTGAAGGTTGTGACACAATCTTCAGCTACTCTCGGTAATCAACAAGCATTCCAAATCATGACCGTTGATCACGTCTCTATCTGCAAGTTCACGTCGAATCTGGGACCTTTCACGACAGTCAGGATGGCACTATGGGAGTTGCTCCATGAAGTGACCAATGTTGGAGCACGTCAGCCCAAAGACCAAGAAGAACGCCGCGTATCAACCCATGATGAAACAGATCCAGCAGTCCAGTCCTAATAAAATCATTAGATGTTTGGCCAACCACGTTTTCAAGCCCATGCATACCCGCCCGACCGAGGATTCTGGTGGGAGGGGAATCAGTTGCATGAGATTCAACATCGGATCACATCTGCGAAACCTTTTTTTGGACGAATGAAAGAGCTAGAAACTCTCGAAGCATCACTGGCTACAGAAAGCACACTTCCGAAGCTTACTGTGATCAAGGGTATTGCAGGTATTGGGTACAGTCATATTCGCATCGAATCTCTCCTTCACAGTATATTAACCTCTTTGTAGGAAAACAGAGTTTTTGCTTCAATTTGCCACGAGGCAAAAGGGGTATAGGAATGTGTTTTTCCTAGGTTCCCCTGAAATGGAGACAGTCGAGAGTGTCCTTTCCAAGCTATCGACGAGCATAGGCTTCGAGATGATCGAAAACCCGGGCGAGAATCAGGAACGGTGGAGGAACACTCCTGTCTCCGAACGTATTGACATATTTCTGAAATGGCTAGGACAGGCGTGTAACAGAGAGTCGCTCTTTATTGTTGACGATATCGAGGCTTTCGGCTACTCCAAAATCCCAACTATCCTGGACTACCCAGCACACCACGCCTTAGTCTCAACTCGCGATTCCAACTTAAAATTAGTAAATCGGCACTTTCGAGAATTCCGACTACTGCCTCTAGGACAGGTTGATACGATCAAAATCCTAGAAAGTACACTTGAAAGCTTATCAGAAGATCCAATCTATCACATTGATCTTGGTCTGGTTGCTCGTCAAGTCCAAGGCCATCCTCTTGCAGCTCGGAATGCCATTCCATTCATCATAGAACATTTTTTCACCTACAACAGCCCTAACACTGCATTTGCAGACCTCATGGTCAGCGACGATCCTGAAGAGCGAAAAACGTTTCTCAAGTTCAGCTTTGAAGGCCGATCCTTATGGGCCGCTTTTGATACTTCTCTGGAGAGACTTGAGCTCCAAGGCGATCACCATAGTGCAGAGAATCTTCTCCAAGTACTTCCATTCTTGTCCTTCGATGATGAAAGTATGGACGATTTACTCAAGATGGACAAGCGCCGACTACGCGAGTCTAAACAAGACTTTTCTGATATAGCGGTGCTTATGTCTGGCTTCGCGGTCATATCCAGTGGGCTTTTTAAACTACGTGGCGTGTCATTTTACTGTCATAGCGACCCATCCAGTCGCACCAAAGCCCTTGACTTCCACCCTCTCATGTCCCAGTATATGCTACTACATATAGACGAGCAGAGAAGAATCAGTCTTATCCGACAAATATTGCAGCTGCTCTACAACTTAGGGAATATGGCATCGGAACGAGAATTCCACATAAAGCCTCATGTGCAACACTGCATCCGAGTATGTCAAGGACTGGGGGTGCCGCTAAGCGCCTTATGTCTCCCAGAGACCGTTTTCAAATGGGTTATAGGGTTCCCCGAGGAGCGAGAAGATATGCAGAAGTTTGGAGATTCAAGTGAGAAGAGAGAAATTCCCTCCAACGAAGCGATCGAGCTTCTCCACGGGTCAGTAGAAGACTTCGTCACACTGTGTTTTGAAATGAGACAGAAACTGCAGGATCATGAGAACGCAATTTCAGAAGGTTCGGCCGCATATAGGATGATAGAGGATTGTAGGAAGGCCTATAGGGAAGTAAAGACGCATATAGGAGTGCATAAAAGCGTACCCGAGTCATGTAAGCCTGAACTTGTCGAAGCCATTACCGTATTTGAAGACATAGTCAGGTTACGTAGCCCTTACCCAGAGTTCATTCTTGAACTGGAGGAGTTCAAGGAAACCCTGCAGAAGGACATATGAGTGTATCTAGTGGACAGGAATATCATCGAATACCCATCACAGATTTCGCACCGTAGAGTCTCCCAGATAGGCTCCTAGCTTCGGTCAAATTGAACCAGAAAGACGATACCCCGCATATATCGGCCATCAGTTATGTCCGAGCTTATCGTGGCGTCTACTGAATCAGCTGGATTTCATTGGTAGCGCAAAGCTGCACGTGCATGTGACGCGAGTCCCGCAGCGGCTGAAGCTGAAGACAGTCCCCAGATCATCTCAGGCATGCTGTCTTCTCCAACTTCCGGCCTACTTCGAATATCAAGCATAAAGCTTCAGACGAGAGACCAATATTGCAACGGAATCCAGCCCACAGCGGCCGCCCTATATGTTCGGCAGCCTGCCGCTGAGAAACTGTGCTGACGGCGAACCACTACCGCAAGCTCCTAGCAATATGGAACCACCCGGACGCGATTTGGCGAGATTTATGCTACTCTTGCAGTCTTTCCAGTGCCAAAGGCTGCCATGTGATCTACTGGTTCGTGCATGAGACTCCAGGCCAACCTGGTCCTCAACTGGAGAAATCATTAACAGACCCCCTCTCAAATCGGGGGTTTCTGAATGGCTTGTGGATTTCTATAATAGCAACAAATCATTTTTCCAAGGTACAAAACCAGGAAGCTATAAGGGATATATCGGGTATACAACAGGGTTAGACGGGGTAGCCTACCTTAAAGTCACAAGTCAAGGGCATGACGACCTTGAAGGCATCAACAAACACATATTTGCCCGCAAACGTATCGCCATAATTATACAAGCTTTCCCTTCGAAACACACTGAGATTATTAAAGAGGAAGTAATCGAGAGGCTAATAAATGTTGCGGAGACGTCTATCCTACCATTACTCTCGTCTCTTACAGAGGCTGACATCAAAGATTGGCTACTACCTAAGACACCTAGCAAGTAAGTTATCCAACACCAAGATAGTCATCTCAGATTTCATCTAATATGTAGTAATAGGAGAGAGTCCTTCTTGGTTTCCATCATTGAGTTCTTATATCAAATCCATGATAGACTTAAAATCGAAAATCTTCTCGTTCCATTACCATTGCTTAGGCAACCGTCTAACGTCATTGATAATCAGGCGGCAGAAAGTGTCTATATTTTATTGAGTAAAGCCTTTCAAATCGTCGATGCTTACAAAGGCCACAACATGTTGCAGTCCAGCTTCTGGTCCGCTGGGATCAGGGTTGGTCAAAGAAGCAATGCTCTTATTGGACACATCTTGGCGATGCTATTGTCGAATTAGTCTTCAATGGGCGAGGCAAAGACGCCTGTAAAATCTCTGACTCGGGCTTTGTCCGATCGGCGGCCTTTGTCCTTGAGCAAGCCCTCCACAATAGAATACCTTGCTACTACCAGCATTTGTAGTTAGACACAAATCAACATAATTGGTAGACCATCATTCTTTCCAGTGGATACAGCTGCATTGGATGGTCTGTTGCTGTAACGAAGGAAGCAATACAATGACGCTGTGGAACATCTGAACTCGGCGATGGGGGCCATCGCCTCCCAGTATGGACCATGCTCTATGCAACTTTGGATAGTCACGACCGAGCTTGCCCATTGACAGACGAAGCTACAATCTACAGAGCGTTGAAGAATTGCAGAAAAGATTACAGAGCGATGCGGCAATTGATAGAAGGGAAGCATGGAATACCTAAGCCACTAAGACCAGCAGTTCGGGATGCCACTGTAGTTTTTCGTGACAGGGTTAGATTGCGTAGCATCTGCCTAAAGCTCATTGATAAGCTTGATGGCTTGATAAATATGTTGGAGGATAAATTATGGGACCATTGCAGGAACATTCATACGCCATATAGTTGATGTGTAATTTACATGTTATGAGCAATGTTTAGACTTTTGAACATGCTTTTAGGCTGGGTGACCAAACAGTCAAAAAGTAGTATATCGGTCATACGAATAAATCCGAGCTGAAGCTGACGTCTGCAGGATGGGTGGAATATGATTGGCAGAGGAAAGAAGAGATTGAGCATGTGATCACAGCGCTGTAGCTCATGAGGCTGCAGGCAACTTTCAATTCCTTTCAACTAAGTCATCTACTTCCAAGTTCCGGACAATCCGAGATTCGCGATCTAATAATCCACTAAAAGCGCCCTAGTAAGAATCAAACGTGGGATTGCGAGCCTATCATGGCTCATTACTCTTCCCAACCGCCCCCCCTACCTAAGCTCGAGGCGTCGCAGTCGGTCTCTATACCCGAAAATGCCCAACGGGCACGGCGAGAGATGACAACCCTTCCAGCTGTAGAGGAGCCTGAGTCGCGAACTCTGCCAACTCTGTGCTCTACTGAGGACACTCTACTTAGGCTTGGCCACCTTCTTCAATCCTTCCCATGTGGCAGAGTCCCAATTGATCTGCTCACTCGAGCCTGCGAGCCAAAAATGACTTGGTCATCAGCGGGCGAGGTTGTTGAGAAACATCCTGTGGAGACAAAAGTTCCCGAATGGCTTGTGGACTTCTACCAAGTCAACAAACCCTGGCTTCGGGATCAGGGACAGGAACCGCCCAACAGAATCTTCAAGATTATATCGGACAACAACATTCGCTACTTACAGGCGAGAGGCTACGGGTCCCCGATCTCTGGACACGAGCAACATTCATCACTCGTTAATGAACGCAAGTTGGCATATGTCCGTATCGCCATGGCCTTGCATGCGTTCCCATCTATCAACTCTGAGATAATCGGCGAGGAAATGGTCGATAGGCTAATGGACACGGCAAAGACCTCTGTCCTACCATTGCTCTCATCTCTTACGGAGGCTGACATACAAGATTGGTTACTGCCAGAACGTCTAGACGAGTAAGTTCACTATCATCACGCTATAAGGTAGATTGAGTCAAAAGTGACAGCCTTCTAATGGTCATTTGACTTTAAGGAGAGAACAATTTTTATATTCTTTGTTCGAATTCACATATCAAGTCATCCACGCGCTAGGGGTTGACCACCCTTCCATTCCGCTTGGTTTACCAAGACGGATATTTAAGGTCATATCTGGAAGTACCCTTGACAATTCCATCAGTCTGTACAAGGTGATGGCAGAAGCCTTGGAGACACTTTCATTACCAGTTTCCAAGCCACAATTGTTTAATATCTTACCAACTTTGGCTCATACGGACATTAGAACCACCATGACTCTATACACTTTATCAATGCTACTGCCAGCCGGAATCATACTAGGTGGCACTGGAGCACCAACCGAGCGTCTCAGCAACGCCTTACCCAACTGGCGTGCATTGTCACCAACAGATCGATCCACAATGGAGTTTTTAACGGAGGCGAGCCTTTCTGGTAATTCGCAGCTCAAGGTCGACCGGAGGCTGATTTTCAAAACGGTAGACGCACAAGCATTGTACGGCTTCCAACTTTCGCAACATAAGCAATATGACCGAGCTGCCATGTTCTTGAAAGCGACAATAGCGGACGTCACATCTAAGTATGGAGCAACATCCATGCAAGTTGGACTGATTACGGCAGAGCTGGCGAATTGTTATAACATTCTCCGCAAGGAAGAAAAGGCCGAAGAATGTATCCTAACAACAATCCAGAAACGAAAGGACTGGCGTCTGTCAACTCGGCGCGACGGGATCTATCTCCGGTTGGCCCTAGCTGACTCCTTTATCGGACGAGCTCTATATAACAAGGTTGTGCCGATGCTAGAGATTATTATGCAAACCCACGGAATCTCAGCAACATTCCGCATGATGAGCGTACTTCGTTTGGCAAAATCACGAAGAAGAATGCATGAGAGTGCAGGAAAGGCCTTCGAATATAATAGCCCTTTGTGGACAGGCTTGACACTACTCAGCCATATTTCACCGGTACTCGAAATGGAATACGTCGAAGAGTTGGCTTGTAGCATCTCCGAAATGCATAACTTACCGCTGGACATATCCGAAGTGGCGTGCGAGCTCTTAGAGGCTGTTGACTCAGCGTTGTGCAAGTCGGCCTCACTCAACGACAGCCCGTCGTGGGGCTGGTATTCAAAAGTCAAGAAAGAATACTTGGGGCGAATTGAAAAAGACACAGAGCTGAAGAAAGACAAGGGAAAAGGAAAGGGAGCAGATGAGAATACAGATAAGGATACAGAAGAAAGCGACGAGAATCGCGAATGCAGTCCTATTTCGTCCCCGTTTTATCCTCTCGGAGCTGGTATGTACGATAAAAAAGGGTCTTGGTCAGAGAAGCTGGTCTTATCTTTCGGTATACATCTCTACCTCTCGGTACAGCTCTCATTTATACTAATTGGAGCTTGTAGATCGAGGAGGAGTTCGTACTCTGTCGAGTCTCTTAATTTTGAAGCGCATTATGCATCGAATCAGGGAGCTTGAAAATGATCACCCCGACGGCCCCGTTCATTCAAGCAGCTCATATCCGTGGATGGGAGACCATAGCGGCATACCATCAGAGCCCGGGAGGTCTGACCAGATCGACGAATTCCTGCCTTGCCACTACTTCGATTACACTGTTGGGATGTCAACAGGAGGGCAAGTGGTTGATACCTGAAGTAAGAATAAGAGCTGACCAAAATACCAGTTGGAGTGCTATAATGCTGGGAAGGTTTCGCATGTCTGTGGATGATGCCATTAACAGTTTCATTAGTATTATCAGTCACGTCTTTAGTCAACCTAGGTTATCCCATCAAATGTCTCGATTCACTTTCATAGAGCGGGCAAAGTACTCTATCGAAGAAGCACGGGAGGTTCATGAGCGACTTGGTATGCAGTACCAGCGAAGGTGGGAGCGTGGAGACACGAAAGACGCCTTTGATGGAAAAGACCTATTGTTTGGGCAGCCTCGGTTTGGCACTCGAACGTGAGTTAACCCTGCGACTTCTCTTACTTTCAAAGAGACTAAGATTATCAGTATGGTCATGTGTTTCCACGTTACGAAAGGTGTTTTCGAAGAGATCATTTTGGCCAGCGATGATTTCTCTTACCAATACACCGACTTTACGGTTTGGGAAGTTATGTCTGCTACCTCTGCTGGTCTACCCTACTTCGATGCTACAAGGATTGGCAACACCGCGTTCGCACTCAAGAAAGAACCGCCACATAACCCTTCACGAAGCGCACTGAAAGAGATTCGCTCTCGCGATGGGAAAAGCCCAGCTGTTCTTGTAAGTCTTGGGGCAGGGGGTGGTGAACCAATTCCTTCACAATTCTTAAAACCAGAGTGGATATTGAAGGATGATAATCAATCTAAAGACGTGTTCCCTGTACCAGGAGGTGACATGGGAATACACCACTCATACAGACTCAATGTCCAAGGCGATTTGGGCAAAATTCCCTTTGATGATTGGCAGCCGAGAGAAAGCGGAGAAACCACAATCCAGCACATAAAAGACATCACAGAAACCTATCTTGACACAGCCGAAGTGGAGGTCGATATTGACCTCATTGCCAAGGAAGCTGTTTGGATTCGGCGTGCACGCGCACAGACGGAACGATGGGAAGCCTTTGCAATAAATGTGGAATACACTTGTTCACTGTGTCCAAGAACAACATCCTACGTCACCACGGATCGTACAGATCTAAGACGCCATCTAGAAAGGGGACACGAAGGTCGGAGCATGTCTAATCAAGAGGTTGAAAGTCTCCTCAATGAGAGCCGCACGTACAGAGGCCGCAGGTAACGAGGCAAACCTTTTTGTGTAACATATTGACTTTGCTCGTGAGGTGAAGAGAGAGCGTGGGGTACTTCTGTCAGGATAAGTTTATATGTGGTTGATAATCGTATCTTTGAATTCGAGGTTAGTGGATAGTTCGAGCTTATCTAGCGGTAAACCGATGATAATATGCCGGTTTTTCTGTGGCAGTTGAAATATATAAATGACTGATCTTTCTTCCTCAACACCGTGAGCTCATGCCAAAGATTCAGATTGGCCTTCTCGCCCTCCCTCTCCATCCGGTTGAAGTGATTGATCTGTGTACCAAAGATCTCCTTGTGCTTGGGCGTAAGGGACCATTTCTCTAGACGTTCAAGCGACTGCCACATACTGATGCTCCATGTTTTGTCAATTGGGTTACCATCATCATCCTCTATGCGCATAAATCTGTTGGAGAAGCAACCGAAGTGTTGGCTGTTCTTGGTGAGCTCCTCCATACCACTGTCAAGAGTTGTTTTGATCTCGGTGTTGTATGATTCGATCTCCGCTGGTGTACTGTTCTCCCAGACTTGGCCGGAGCGGATGAGGCAGAGATTCTCATGAGGTTCAACAGTAACAAGTCTCTCGCAGGAACCAGAAGCTTGTGATTCGTCTGTGACTGATGGCCAGCCATCTGGCTCAAGAACATCCGTCTGTGACCTCGGAATACGATCTCGGGCTGATCCCCAGTACTCATGGGTATCAGTCTCGCCACTCATCGACTCTGCAGTGACTGCGTAGCCCTCTGGATTCGGTAGAGCAAATGTAGTCTCCGTATCAGTAATCGGGACTGTATACAGCTCTCTAAATACTCCGATGTCGGAAGCAGGACATAGCCCTGCGTACCACCAATCTGGAGGCAGTGCAGCTTCCCAGTCTCGATAGGACACGACATCTTTCCAGTAGAGAGTGAAGACTATGTTACGATAGCCAGAGGAGTCTGTGAAGCTCGATCGTACGTGGTGGTGAGGTCCTGATTTGGTGCGGATGGCTCGGCGGATTGTGTCGATCGCGTCTGCGGGGTCGGCAGATGGAAGATGTTGGATGCCGAGGTCGATTGTGACGATGGCTGTTGTTTCTTTGGGGAAGCGTGCGGAGTGGGAGGCTTGTTGAGGGCCTCTGAAGCAACGAGGATGATGAAGTGGTTGCGTGCGATTGACTTTGAGATGGTTTGGAATGGCAGGCTCCAAGGAGGGCCTCTTCGGCGTGCTGTTCAATTATTAATACAGTTGCCAGCCCCATAAACAAAATCTGACGTCGCATTAGAAACGGGTTGAAACGGTTGAACATACCTTGAAACAGTCATGTTTCAGTTTCTGACACTGGGCTAGTAGGCGAGGTGATTGTGTATGGAGTTGAGTCTGAAGAGATTAAAATCAGAACAAAGATAAGATTGGAATAATTGACTGAAGATACAGGAATTCATGCAATTATCTATGTAGATAAACGATATTATCTTATACTTTCGAGCTAGAACACCAGGCATTGATGCCGCGCCTAAAGCCGAAAGATTTCTTCAGGAGGTTACAGTGGTTCGCTTGACGCTATTGACGCTGGAAGCGAGGTGCGTCCCCTGCACCTCAGGGAAGGTCTGGACCAAAAGTCAATTTTGGCACTAAAATTTAGCGTTTAAGGTTGACGACGGAGTTAACGATAGCGGCGCTGTTGACGCTGGAGACGCTGAGCATCGCGTCGTCAAATAATTTTAAGTAAACACTTTGCTCTGGAGCACGGATTAACAATTAAGTTTTTTTTCATAGCATCCTTTTAGTAGGTATAAAGACTTTAGGTTTGCATAATACGTTCAAGTGTTAATCAATAAACAACTGATAAAAAAGCTTTGGTGAATCGTTACGCTAAGCAAATATGGATGCCAACCCTACACCAAACTCTTCCAAGGACAAACAAGACAACGTCCGCATCTACATTGTCCAGCGATGTCCCCGTCTCTTAGACCTCGAACATGGTGTCCAAACAGCGATTGAAGAGATTGCGACAGCAGCAAAGGCTGGAGCAACCCTCATCGCGTTCCCTGAAACATGGCTAACTGGATACCCTGCTTGGGTGTTTGGAATGGCGAGCTGGAATGACCCTGAAGCGCGAGGTTGGTACAAAAGACTCGTTGAGGCCAGCCCAACAGCGTCAAGTCCCCATATCAATCTAATCAGAGGTGCTGCGAGGGAGAATAACATTGAGGTTGTTCTTGGCTTCAACGAAAGAGCACGAGAAACTGGTGGGACTCTCTACCACAGTGTTGCGATGATTGGGCGAGATGGCTCTCTTCGTGGTGTTCATCGCAAGCTCACTCCGACTCACGCTGAGAGACTCGTCTGGGCAAATGGCGATGCGCAAGGTCTGAGGGCCTATGATACTAGTTCTGGAAGGATTGGTGCGGCCGTTTGTTGGGAGCACTTCCATCCTCTCATTCGACAGGCTCTGCACACCGAAGATGAACAGATCCATGTCGCACTCTGGCCCGACATGCCTTCAGCGCACCAAATCGCTTCTCGGCAATATGCTTTCGAAGGGAGATGCTTTGTTGTAGCTGCAGCTTCGTATCTGGACAAAGAGTCTGTGCCGCCAGAGTTGTTGGAGGCATACGTCAAAGGAGCTGGGTCAACAGATCTCTTCACGGGCGGCTCGAGTGTGATTGGGCCGGATGGGGAGTACATTGCAGGGCCTGTATATGGTCCCGAGCCGTTGATTGTGGACATCGATATCGGTCAGACGATTGCTTACAAGCATGATCTTGATGTCGCAGGCCATTACGGCAGACCGGATATCTTCAAGCTGTCGGTCAACAGAGAGGGTGACCGGAGATGATGTATATAGATAGCCCTCAAAACAGAGCCAAGTTCCAACCACGATGTTTGGAGACATCTTGCCACGCGACCGCCCTTGGTCCATTAACTGTCCAAATCTCATCAAGGATATCAATACACGCGTCAACATTCTTAAATCTCCTCCACTTATTCATTGCCACCAGTCGGTTGCGAATGACGCTGGCTTGCCTTGCATTCTCAGCTCTACTACCAGCGACGAAAAGGGGAAACAGTAAAGAGCATTCAGCAAATGCGCCTTGAGATATTCTGTCCGAGAGAGTAGAAATGGCCTCAATATGCGTCGAAATTCCTCCAGGTACTACCTCCGCAACAATTTGTGGTGAGAAGCGTTTTCGCATGACTGACTCAAGGTATATGAATGCCGCGCTGCGATATGTCTCACTTACTAATGCAAGAGGTTCGTCACTTGTGATACCTCGTTTGCACTTCCACTCTGTAAGACCATTCGCGATTTCTTACGCATTCTGTAGCATCTCCTCATCTGACTCGATTGTGCCGAGAACACTGATCTCAGATAAATAGAAGATAATCCTCGGCGCATAGGCGCAATATGGATCGGCCAGTGCATCGTCGTTTGACATCCAGTAATCGCCAGTTAGCAATGGCTTTCGATCAAGCGATATACTCGTCAAACTATCGTGGTATGCAAAGAAGCGCAGTAGCCATTTGGCTTCAAAGCTCAAGTTCCTCGAAGCGCGTATTGAGTCGAGACATGCTGCTGCACCGGCAACGTGGCATGTCCAGCCGACGCTTGTTCCATCTGATATGGTCTCGAGTGCACACATGACCATTGCGATGGCGAGGCGCATCTCGCTCGTTAGACTATTGTTTGGATCGAGGGAACTTCTGAACGCAGATAAGACGCGGCCACGGTGTTGAAGGGATATGTCATTGAAGTCTGGGTTGCACATTGCGAGATGTGTTGATGACAATGCTGTGATGGCATCCAAGAGGACTGGACAGTCGAATGCCATTGGTAGTAGGACTGAAATGAAGCAGTTGTTCTCTGTGTTCGTCGACAGCATCTGTGCCAGAGTCGTCGTGTAGTATCGCAACATATCCCGACGGCCTGTGCTCAGATCCCCAGAGTGCCCATAATCTGGACGAACCATATCCACAGGTTCACTGATACCAGTATGCACATCAGGGTACCTTATCACAGCGCCCCCAGCAGACGGCGATTTCCTAACCCGCCGTGGTGCTTGATACTCGCAGATGAGATTGAGTCGCGTACAGTCTCCACAAATAGGCACCCTCTTATCACACTTCTTCCTACGCTGCCGACACGTCAAGCAACCATGCTGCTGTCGTGTAAAAGGTTTCTTAGTGCGCTTTTTCGCTGGTGGTTCTAGGGGAGAGTCTAGACTACCGGTGGATAACGGGGTTTTGGAGGGGCTGGCCATTACCGTCAAGGTTGCTGCATGTAACGCGTTTGAGATGAAATGGAAAGGGGGAGAAGAGAAGATGAGTGGAACGTGAATGGGCTCCTGGCTTTGGATGCGCAATAACCGCTAACTCGGTACGGAGACGTCAGGTTAGTTACTGCAGGCTTTATTTACCCCGCACTCTTAAGATAAACTCAATCAGCCAGCTGCCAGTGGTCCGAGGAATCATTAGTGTCAGGGCTGACAGAATCATTCCGCACTCTCAACGCAGAATTAGGTCAACGACGCGCTTAGGTTTCTGTCTATCACTAGTCTAGCTCCCTTCTTAGTTATCGCACCTAGACTTGAAGATAGGCTTTCAGGCCACCCTTATCGCTCTTGACGCCCTTGACGCCGAAGCTTCTCCACAATCCCAGCGTTCCGGTCACCTTATCTAGAGCTAGCAGTACAACAATATCAAGCGAAGCATCATTCTTATCATACCACTGGGTTAGTATATACATCGATCCAAGATGACTATAGCGCAGAAGATGCATATATAGATATTGCTCATCTCCACATCCTTGAAATAGTATGCCATGAACACCCTACATCGAGACCAGCACTTTCGACATTATCCCTTCAACCTCAGTCCCTGATATCTTCATCCTCTTCGTTCTTCTCTACTGGCCTCAAGGTTGTCTTCTCAACCATGAAGGGCGATTCTGACCACACAATGGCTCCGTCCGAGCAGTCAGGCATTGCCTCAGTGGTCTCATGTGAACCCTCACCAGATGGCAAACCTCAAGCTGAGCATGCAGACTACCAGCAAACTCACCTTCGAAAGCGCTTCACACTTGTATCCACAATCGCATTCGGCTTCACAACAATGAACTCCTGGGTAGCTTTTGCCTCAGGTCTCGCCGTCCCCCTCTCATGCGGCGCTGGACCTACTCTCATCTACGGTCTTCTTGCTGGTGGCATTGTAATGACTATCCTTGCAGCAGGATATGCTGAACTCGCTTCGGCATTTCCATCTGCCGGCGGTCAGTACCATATAGTCTACATGACGTTCCCAGCGACAACGCGTCGATTCGCTGCGTTCTTTGCCGGATGGATGTCGATTCTATACACTATGGGAGCTACAGCGTCATGCAGCTTCTTTGTTGCACAGTCTATCTTGAACCTGGTCACGTTATGGCATGAGACCTACGTCGCTCAGAACTGGCATGTATATCTCGTCCACATCTGTCTGTGTACCATTGCCTTTCTGGCTGCCTCTCGGTTTCCAGCGGCTATTGGAAGCATCGGTGTCTCAGTATTTTGGCTCTCGATCATCGGCTTCGTTGCATCTCTTGCAACGCTTCTAGCTGTGCAAGAAGTCAAGCAGCCCAGCAAATTCGTCTTTACAGAATTCACGAATGTTTCTGGGTGGACAGATGGATGGGCTGCTATGATTGGTCTCGCGAGTTGTCTCTGGGCGTATTGCGGTATTGACGCACCGAGCCATCTCTCTGAAGAGGTCGACAACCCAAGCCGAGACATCCCCATCGCCATCAGTGCCACTATCATACTCGGAATCATCACCGTGATTTCTTGGAACATCGGTCTTATGTATGTCATCAAAGACGTTCAAGGACTTATTGCTTCAGGCGCTCCGATCCTGGAAGTGTATAATCAAGCTCTGGGCTCCAAGACCGCAACGACGATCTGGGCGATTTACTACATCCTCGTTTTCTATCACATCATTCTCAACCTTTTTGTGTTTTCTTCACGCATTTTGTGGTCCTTTGCACGAGATGGTGGTGTTCCTTACTCCAACTATGTCTCTCATCTCAGATGGTCCAACCCAGTCCGCGCAACAGCCATCATGCTCGTCCTCCAGATCATCATCGGCATCCTCTACATCGCTTCGAAAACAGCGTATAGCAGCTTCATCAATCTAACTCTATTCGCACTCAACATCACAGTTGTACTGCCACAAACTGTCTTATTGTTTGCCGGCCGCGATTCGCTGCCAAAGCGTGCATTCTCGCTGGGCAGATATGGATATGTCGTCAATGCGCTGGCAACTATCTTCATGCTCTTCTTTAGTGTTGTCTTTGCATTCCCTGTTGCAAAGCCTGTTACTGGAAGTTCCATGAATTATCTTGTTGTTATTTTTGCAGTCAGTCTGATCTTCATCGTCTCATCTTGGCTATTGGGTCTTTCTACACGATTCACGGGGCCATCAGAGGGAACTGTACACTGAAGAGTGATACATCCACAATAATCAAAAAATTTAATACAATCTCGTGCTATTACATATGAAAACTACTCACTCCACCAGGCACTATCAGTTTCTTCCAAACGTCTCCCTTCTGTCTGGCCTGAACATGTAACATGCATGTTACAAGCTGACCTTGCGCAGATTCTTGATGGACACTGGTCCAACCAATCCATGCTTTTGCCAACCTACAGAAGTATACAAGATAGGCGCAGCAGGACCAATGCCATTCGCCTTGACATAATCAACTCTTGCCTTGACCGCATTGAACAAAGTAGACGCCATCTCCACCCGAAGCGTGTTAGTTCCCTTTACCAGAAAATCCGAGATATCGACTCGAGCATCGTAAATATCGATCGCTGGGAGCTGCTTGTCGTTGACCCATGCTCGAATGGTGTTGAGCACGGGGCCAAATTGAAGCACAGTGATGGAATCCTTGCTTGGGACGCGGGTGATATTGAAGGTAGCTGTGTATGTACCAACGCCTGATACATTCTGCGCTCCAGAGATCTCGGACCAGGGCTTGAGGGTTGTCTGAGTGCCAAGCTTCATAACCTTCTTGACAGATGCGGACTTTGCCTCGTCAGGACCAGGAACCCAGGACTCAAGCGTCAAGTTCCAGTTGCCGATGTCAGTGTTAAGAGCATTCTTCTTTTCGCTACCACTGGCAGCAGGGATCTTTTTAGTCTATCCGTTGGACAAGGTCAAGGAGGCTGCGTTATCATCTCCCAAGATGACGGAGATACCCTCTTTGCCATCAGAACCGTAGGAGGTTTGGAACACATTATCGGACTGTGAAACAATGCTCGTCTTAGGCTTCCCACTGGTAAACGCAATGATTGCCGTCTGGCCTTGTTCTAACGATATCTGGAAGCTGATCTTGCCAGAGGAGCGCTTGAACGATGCCATAGCAGTCTGCTTTCCAGTCCATGCATCGAGCTTGTAAGGAGCCTTGCCCTGATCCACCTCTGCCGTGATCTCAAAAGTCGCCGATGAGCCCTTGTTAACGAGGAGCAGATATTCCGATACCTTGTCTGATCTCCACACAGTGTACAAGTCTCTCGCAGCATCCGAGCCCGTCGTCACTCGGGGCTTGACGGAAAGTTTCCCAAGCGCGATGAGTAGGTCATCAGCGTATTTGACGAAAACAATGTTGGAGTACTTGGATCCCTTGAGCTTCGAGATGTTCTTACTCACAACATCTTGCCCCTTGCTTCCGATGGTAGTGCTGGGGAGACTTCCGATGACGATAATTGGAAGGCCTGCATCGGCCAACTCAACGAGCTTTTGCGATGCCTCGGCAGTGATGAATTTTTGCTGGTTGAGTATGAGCGCGCAATATCCTGCACCTGTAGAGTCCAAGATCTTGTTTGAAACCTTGAAATTCTTGGAGCCAAAGTTTGCTGGCGAGAGATACTCGTATGTGAAGCCTGAGAGTTGATTAGTAAAGGTAATATCACCATATGACAGCTGGTACTTACCACTAGCACGAAGATCCGTGCCATTATACTCATCTGATATTCCAAAAGGATCCTTATACAGGTAAAAGGCCAAGTCTTTCTTAGCTACTCCTTGTTGCAGAACAAACTGGTTTCTGGCAGTGTAATTCATCATCTCGCCCATATACTTCCATGCCGGCTGCTTAGGGCTCCATAACTCAGTGTAGATATACTGAAAAGGCGTGAAACCGGGCCAGGTTGAGCCGAGTTGTTCTCCAGTGTACGTCATCCCATGGATCATCATGGCATTGACGCCACCTGCGAATGCGTCGTGGAAGAGTTTGACGAGTGAGGGGATAGTCAGACTATATGCTCCTTGTGCTACTGCCCCGATCTCTGTGGAAATGATGTTGCGACGTCCGATATGTGCGGGGCCGACGAATTGTGACATTTGATCTGGTGTTTTGAAGGCCAGAGATTCGAGTTCCGGGGTGGAAACGATCGGTACGTCGGCGAGCTACCAACACGTCAGAAATAATCCATAGCACTAGTAATACAGCGAGAAGAACTTAGACCTACAATGTCCAAGGGAATGTTGTAACCAACTTGGCATGAATGAGAGAGGCCTAGCGATTCAGCCCAATCTTCAAAGGTTTGTAGATACTCCTGGTAACCCTCGTTCAGGGTCAGTCGGTAGTCTTGGAGGTACTTGCTCTGTCCATCATCTGGAGTTCCATCAAGGTAGAAGGTAGTGTTGTAGGGAGCTTGAGCTGCTGTAAAGGATGTTGACTTGTGGAATAACAATGGAAGATACTTGATGACGTCGTAACCGCGCTTTGCCTTGAAGCGATCAGGGAAGTCGGGAGACCAATAAAGCGACGCTTGTATTTCCATACTGTCCTCCCAAGCTACTCATATGTTAGCATGCCTAAAGCAAAAGCTTATGGGATTGAACTTACTATGCTTGCCAACCTCCCTGAGCAACTGACGGATCTGGGTACTCAACAGGTTCTTCTCCCAGAACTGGGATGCTAGCTTTGCACCAGCGGCACTGAAATGGTCTGTGACTCAAGAGCCATTGGCAATGAAATCGGTGGGCACGCCGTCGCAGGATCGCTGGTTGGTGTAGCGCTCGTAATGCGCGAATAAAATGTACTCTTTGTAATACTTCGGTGCCGTCCATGTGAGTTTGCCGTTCTTGACGTACTTGGTGAGATCGACGAGTGACTTCTCATGACGGGAGATGAAGTTGTTACTCTCTTCCGAGGCATTCTATTGAAAAGGTGTTAGTACAACGATGAGTTGAGTGTGTTGGGCGGGTGGTTTACTAGATGCAAGAGCAGCGGCAGAGACCCCAACAAGACGGCTCCCACCAAACTTTTCCTGCGGATGAATATATCCCAGGTTCTCATTCCAGTCGATATCAGCAGCTGGTAAAACCCCATCAAACTTTTCTCCTACCTTAACAGATACCTTGCCGTAGACAAGCTGCACAGCAAGACCAGGAGTAAGAGGCTTGGAGGGGACACCCTGACCCTGGCTAGCACTCAGCGCCAGATCCATCGATAGCCCATTCGCTTTGGTAGCTTCAAGCGCAATCTGGAGAACGCCTCTAAACGCTGGCTTGCCAAAAGCGTATGTCTCCATCTTGGAGTCGTTGACACCGCCGAAGCCGTAGTTGTAGAACGGGAGGAACTCTAAGCCGCCGGCGCCGAGCTTTTGGAGGTCTTGGATGTCGATTTTGAGGACATCGTGGTCGACATCTGCATCTGGAAGCCTATGGCGGACGATATGAGTAAGAGATTGAAGTGTCGTGGGGTGCATAGGCTAGTTACCAGTATCTGAACTTGGGACGATACTCAGTGGCAGGAACTGTGAAGCCTGGGACTGCATTGGACGAATCTGGGGTAACTTGTCCAACGACTACTCCAATGGCAGCCGTGGAGGCAAGTAATTGGCACCCGTGGAGATGCATATAGCCCGGATACCAGTAGCAGAGTTTGGTGAAATGAATGTGCTTATACTTCCTAGTTGGGAAATTGACTTTTGCAGATAAGCACAAGCTTTCTTTTATATACAATTCCAACCTCGCGCCCCGGGCAAGTTGTCAGCGAGATTGGCATCCCCCAGGCGTTGTCTAAATTAGCCATCGTTGTTTATTACAGCGAAGTGAGCCCCCTCCGTGAATGATTCCCCGGCACTCACCAAGCGTTTCTGGGTAAGCTTGGTCGTATTGAGATTAGCACTGCCGATTCAGGGGGTTACCCCGTGGGGAAATAAGGTCCCATGAACAGTGGGTCAGGCTCGTTCCTGCACTCGGATACACTATACTTGATAGCTGATTAAGTGTCTCGTTTGCCTTCTTGGTTGGACTCTGTTTTTTTCACTGAAGTCTACTCTTAAATATTTCTACCATCACATGGCGCATCGCCTTTGATAGACAAACCGACTGAGGTGCTATTTATGTTATGTTATACCTGGTTTACCAAAAAGCAGGGGTTGGGTGTAAGTATGACCTCGTTTATATCTCGTTCCACTCACCCCAGTCTTCCTCCGTCTCGGCGTTTGTTACTCCGTCTATTTACTCACTTTATATGGTGAATACATGACGAAGACAATTCCTTTCGATTGAGTCGCAGACTAGTACCCAAAACGACATCACGCCGAGAAATTCTGAAGCTTCGCTTATAGACACCATAAACCAGGAAATTGTAGTTCTCCTTAGTCTCTAGATCGGGCTTTCTTCTTATACTTTATATACCTTAACTCTGATTTACGGTTTTTATTATCTCCGACACGACCCTTTTCTGGCTTTTTGGATATTGACACGCTGGCTCACTCATGCTGCAGCCTGCGCTCGCGGATTTAGAAGATCATTACACCTCTTCCGAGCCGCCACCTCCTTCTCGCCAGGCCGGGGCCCCCCTTCGTTCAGAGACAACCTCTCCATCTGTATTCCAAATGCCATATCAGCGGCTGTCGGTCCCTGGCCATCTGCGCTCGGCACGTCTCTGCGGGCACCCTTGTCAAGAAGCAATTTCACTGCGGCATCATTACCCGCGAGAACTGCCAGGTGCATCGCCGTTAGCCCCATGCTTTCCTCAACAGCATCAAGTTGTTCCTGATCATGAAACTGCAATAGTAGCTCATTCATAATCTCGCGGTTCGCACTCCAGTCGATATCGGTCCAGTCCAGCTCAGCCGCCTCGGTTGCATCTGTGCCGCGGAATTCGGCGTCGATGTGGGCGGCTGCGGCGCGGTGGAGCGCCGTCCACTGCCGGGTTGGCTCGACGATGAAATTTAAGCGGTCTGCGCTGCCAAGGAGGTATCGGAGACGTGCGATTGAATTTCGCGCGTTGGAGGCGATGACATGGCCCAAGATGGTTGTGGGGTTTGTGAAGCTCAGGTGGCCGCTGCTCAGGCTGGTCGAGTTGATATCAGCGCCATGCGATATAAGGCATTCAGCGAGTTGGAACTGGTCGTTCTGCACGGCGACGAGTAGTGGGGATTCGGTTCTGCCGGATTCATCTGGGAAGCCATCGATGGGTGCGCCATGGTCAAGAAGGGCTTGGACTAGTCGCGTATCATTTTGTCCTGCGTACGCCAGCACATGGAGAGCGGTCCACGTTGAAGCTTGTCCACTGAAAGGATTTTTAGAAGCTCCCGTGGCGTGTGCTCCATGCTCAAGGAGAAGATTGACCATCGTGGGACGATTCCACCGAACGGCCTCTAGGAGCGGCGTTCGCAGGTCAACGCCGCAAGCGCGGTTAATGTCAGCCGTTTTGAAGGCACCAACGTCTTGGGATTGGAGCACTTCTTCATCGTAGCTTTCCCCAGCTTTCATGACATCAGCTCCATGCTTGAGGAGGTATTCAACCAATTCATCTCGGGCTAGTGAGATGGCCAAATAGAGAAGCGTTTGGTTGAAGCCGCCGTAGCCTTGGGGGGAGGCAACCCTGCTGGTCCTTGGCAATAGACACTGGAATGTTGATTCCATCGCCTGTTGGTATCTCGGACCATGGTAGAGGATCATGTCGAATAGGCTGCTGCCGTAAACTGCCTGCTGAAGGAGGCTTGTCACCAAGAAGCCCCCGTGTTTCTCTGCCCCTTGTTCGAGGTTGAATTGCTCGATGGCATGGATCATCAACTCCAAGCATTCTGAATGAAGCTGCGATGCTGCAATTTCTAACGCACTTCTTGCTTGAGGCCACGATATGTTGCACATCCTCGGACCGGCGGTGTGGGATAGCAAGAATTTGACAATTTTGGGACGGTCACAGTGAGTCGCTAGGTCACACATCAGCCCCTCTAATTCACCCAAATCTAAGTCATGTAGTTTACGAAAGACGCGAGGATGGATATAGATAGAAAACACTCACCCCATCCGATTGGATAACCCTCCGGGAGCCGATCAATATCTAGCGATGCCGGAAACGCTCCTTGGTAGGCGATGAACGTGGCAGTCTTGACATTTACATCCGCGCCGGCTTGTATCAGTGCTGGTCCAACGCTTTCGATCTCTTGATCATCAAATGATATCAGCCAGTGAAGCGGAGACTCTCCATTCCGTGCCGCCGACGCGGTTGCTCCATTCGAAGTGAGCCACAAGACGGTATCATGATGGCCCGCGCGGCAAGCACACAGAAGCGGCGTCTCGCCTTGGTCGTTGAGTTGGTTAACTTCAAGCGAGGGAAAGTGATCCAAGAGAGCCCTGATAGCTTCCGTCTGACCGCAACTTGCAGCCACATGAAGAATGCGGTCACCTCTCTTGTTGGCTGTGTAGTCAGCGATGGAATCGAACTGAGAAAAGTTCTCAAGCAAGATGGGAATGTTTTCAAAAGTTCGGATCCACATATTGTGAGCAAATCCGTGAAGCATTTCTGCCTTGAAAAAGAAATTCGCGCCTGTGCCTGCGAGGACGTCACGGATAGTTTTCCTCGTTTTCTCGTAGGTGTCCTTGGAGAGCATGGCGAGATCTTCGAGGGCAGTTCTTGAACCACGCAGGGCCATTAGTTCCAGGGTTTCGATTACGCCGTCTGTATTATCGAACGTGAGCCCGATGGCACGCGCGATTCGGTATCCGTATGCTGACGCCAGTGGGTGTTTCACTCCCCAGGCATGAAAGAGCCATCTGGATGCTTGCGATGTATCCTTGTCCACGCCATATCCGTTGATGTAGAGAGCCGTGAGAAGGAAAGCCTCCGGTGGGTTTATCATACCTTTCTCAGCCTCAGTCTCGCCTCTTTGGATGTATGTTGTCGTCAGGTACTTCTGAACAGAAGGGTCCATCCCCGTCCAGTGGCGCCACGTGAAAAGATGTTGCTATGCGAGATGAGTTTCCAATGTATCTGACGAGCAAGGCTATTATGACCTACATTCAGGCTCGATTTCAATACTTGATTCGGCTCCGCACTGTTTCGGTTAGTTTCTTATTGTGTATCGCCTGTTGGTAATCTGAGTACCTATCCTGAGTAAACGAACCACTATGGCCCAGGGCGACCATGATTTGTTCGAGGTCTCTTTGGTGTGGCTCATTCGATAATCCTATTGTCACAGCTCTTTTCATCGCATCGTACAAGCCCGAACGTTCAACAATTGCGATCAGCTGTTCCTTCAGTGGCTCCAACGCTTGGAAAAACATGGGTGGAATGGCACATAGAATCTTTTCAATGTCGTCAATTCCAACCGCTGGTTTGTTGGCCTGTGCGTTTTTCTGTTGCAATTGCTGCTGAAGAGACTGGAAGTGCTGGAGAAACTGGCCGGTGTCGCCATAAGTAGTGGCCCTAATGGCTTTCAAGTACCATGTAGAAATATCTGTCTGGGCAGCTAGTTCTCCAGTCTCCTTCAGTTTCTCCGCTTCCGCGTAGAATTCTTCGTCTTGCTTGGATGGGTCCACGAGGAGTTTGAAGATGTTTTGACCATGCGCAAATGTACACCAGATGAAGAGGGACAATGAGTATATGTCGGTATACTTTGCGTCTGATGTCTTGATTGCTTTCTTCGCCTCGGGGGCTTTCCACGGCCGGGTTCCTCCTAGTAAGAGGCTGCTCCTTTCGGCATTTATCACCTGGGAGTAGCCGAAGTCATTCACTTTGGCTCTGTACTTGTGCTCCGCATCTGCGAATATCAGAACATTCTGCGCCTTGATGTCGCCGTGAACGATGCCGCATGAATGAAGCATATGAAGACCTTTGCAGACGTCAAGGCAGAGCTTACGCCGAGTCTCCACGCCAAGATACTCCCTCTGTTGCAGCTGCCAGAGGCTCCCGTATTCCGCAAACTCCACCATGAGGACCGGTAGTTTCTGCGAAGAATTAAACGGGTTTGCGCCCCATGCCAATCCAAGAAAGTCCACTAGGTTGGGGTGTTGTAGGATCGGCCGGTGCGTCGAGAGATAGAGCTCCATGATTGCCGCGTCTATGGCGTGCCGGGATGTTTGAGTGGCTTCACCTTTGTCCGAAAACTCGATGACGGCCACTTTGTAGGCGACTACCTCCGGCAGCTTGCGTTTATCTCTTATCTCGATCAAGAGGCCATCCATGTTTGTAACCGACGTTAGGAGCTTCTGGGGCGGGATGCGACGTCGATATACGGTGAAGCTTGCGCCCCGGCCGGCGTATGAAGCGCTGTCCACGGCTTGCGCGTTTGAAAATACTGGAGGGACTGATAATTTCACGGCATTGTCAGCCAAGAACGCTCGGTAGGCAAAGTCCAGGGCGTTCGGGATGAAGCGCGCATCGTCTAGGGTTGAAGGATCATATGGTTTGAAGGTCGTAGGACTGGAGGTTTCCTCCCTAAAAGATGTCAGATTTCTTCCTGATGAAGAATCCATTTCGTTTGAGAGAATCAGTGATTATTAGTTGATAGAGGTCCAAGCTGCTCAGCTAGCTCAAAGCGTGAAGGAGGAATGTTGGTCCGGGTTCTGAGCAGGCGGGGAACCTTAAAGGCGTGGATCCGTTGCCTTAGCTTCTTTCAAGGGTCCTACGTTGCTGGTAAGCACATAGTGATTTATTATGTAATTACCCATTTGCGGCTGAGATGCTACAGCCTACCTCAGCCTGTGTGCAATTGACGATATTGTTAGGACGCCTGGAGGACACTTAAGAAAGATATTAAGTGGAGTGGACCGAAAAGTGGAGGAGTGGGCTAAAACAAGTCACTGCGTGGTCAGATAAGTTAACTTCATTTTAGCGAAGGGTTATATGATCATTGAATGCTCGAAAGAGCCTAAAGGTCGAAGGCGCCAGTACAACAGTGCTCGGGGATGTGAATATCGGATAATTGCACTTGCATAAGCCTCAGGTAGGCTAGGATCCTGTTAGGCTGATTAGGCTTCGTCCAGCATCACACGCCTATCCGACATCAACCGAGACTCATACTGTCCAACTAATATTTATACGGGATATACCTCTATTGCATATTCGTCATGGACCCCGGAACAGCTCTAGCTGTGGTGTCGCTCTCTTTCGACCTCTTTGCCAACTGCGTTAGAGGCTTCACCTTGATATCTGACGCTCGAAATATCGGGAAAGATGCAGCCATCGAACGAACAAAACTCGTGCTTCAAGAGCATCGACTCATTGAATGGGCTAGAGCAATCGGCCTCAACCCCCCCAGAGACGATGCATCACTAGAGATACACAAGCATCCTGCCGCTCTCATCTTGTTCCAGCTAGAGCAGCTTCTCTCCTCAACGGACGCTTTGAAAAAGCGCTACAAGTTGGAACTCGTGTCTCCGCCTAATGACTCAGATGACTCGGTCCCTTCCGAACCGGCGATCGTCTCGGATAACCCGGCTTCGTCGATCCTTTCAACTATTGTGTCACCCGAGATTCGCCAGGGCATCCTCAAGCGTGCGTCTACACTTAACACGGCGAATCGGTTCCCACGGCGTCTTTATTGGGCCGCTGTCGACAAGAAAAAGTATGCTGAGCTGGTGCAGGATGTGACCGGTCTTGTCGATGGGCTTTGGTCTCTCTTGGACATTCCCCACCGAATCCAGACGTCTCGCGCAGTCAACCAGACCCTGCAACTAGCGATCCAAACGAGTCAAGATATCAAGGGTCTTCAGCATCTCCAGAAATCTCTTCACGACTCATTCACAGATGCTGGTGTTAAGAACTCCCTCGCTGCCTCGGCAGGCCTAAAGGCACAGCATGTTTTGCTCACGCCACATAGTGGTGATGCCCAACAACAAGTCCACTCTGATGATGAGACCAGCCGTGTACTGCCAGCAGAACTCCCACCGGTTCTGGACCCTTCTCAAGTGTCTAGCATTCATATGATGACATCAACCATTGGATCTGCCCTGTACCAGGGAGACACGGTGCTGATAGAAGAGAAGCGTGTGCAGCCAAGAATGAAAGCAAAGCTTAAACCACGTGTTGAAGCTCTTGTGCGTCTACTCTCGCAGCCTCCCACGCCATCTTTCCAGACATTCCCTTGCCTAGGATACACTGAAGAGCAAGGTGGCTTCCGGTTAGTCTTCAGTTTCCCTCCTGGCACCGAGAAGCCTCCTTCCCTGCTCAGTGTGTTATCGAAATCTAGCGGACCACTGCCAGATGTTGGCATGCGACTTCGTTTAGCTGCCCAGGTGTGCCAGACGCTCCTGAGCTTCCACACAGCCGGCTGGCTCCATAAAGACATGCGATCTGAAAACATCCTCCTCGTCTCTCCGACCTCTAGCCCGTCAATCGACCGTCTAGGTCGACCATATCTCTGCGGTTTCTCGTTCGCACGCCAAGGTTCGCCGACCGAAATCAGCGAACAGCCATCCGAGGATCTCTCACGGGACATTTATCGGCACCCCAAGGCTCTCGGAGAGCCTTCGGACAGCTTCGAACGCTACATGGATGCATATTCTCTCGGCTGCGTCCTGATAGAGATTGCAGAATGGGCACCCCTCCGGAAGATTGTCAAGAAGCGCGTTGATATCAGCGATAGCAGTGGCGTAACATTGGCTGGTGTTGCTTCACTCTCACAGTGGATGTATGATCGATATATAACGGAAGGATTCGCGGGATTTCGACTAGGGGCTGGATTCATGAGGATGCTTGCCCTGTGCATTCCAGCAGAAGACAAAAAGCCGGATTTGGCTGACTTTTATTCTGCACTTGAAAGTTTAGCTAATTGTTAAATTTACAATACCTTGAAGCAAAATCTATAAACCCTAAATTTACTAAAAAAGAGCCACAAGTATCGGAATCCCCATGGAGAGCAAGTTAACCCTTGTCAAAGATGAACCTCTATTATCGTTGTCATTGTCACCGCTTCTTCCCGTCGCGTCTGGAAACAATTGCGCTCTGTGGCTTGTCTTTGTACTCCATCCCCACATGTCTTTTACAGTAGCCGTACCTGTTCCCGTGACATGAGCCTCGGTACCTGTGTACCATTCCTCCATTGCCTCCGCCGAGTATCCATTCCCCATACAGTAGGAAGCGTAGTAATGCCTCATGGTCTCAGCATCCTGCGACTCTTGTCCACTTGAGCAACTCGCCTGTGCACAACTGTCGATATGTTTGCTGACGGCTTTTGCTTTGTCGCTGTCGGTCGCGCAGTAGCATTTTTCTTGGTATGGCGCGCCGCAGCTAAGAGCGCTGCCGACGTCCTCGTTTGCGTTGCTGGGGCGGAAGAGACATGGTCGGATGCATTGCTCGACGTCGCCTGGAATCTTGCGGAATATATTGACTGTTTGGGAGAGTGAAGGGGTCGCGAGGACCAGTAGTGCGATTAATCTCATGGCCATGGGGGTCATTCTGAGAGCACTTGGTGGAAATGAACGGCTGAGATGTTGATGATTGTTGATCAAATGGTGAGAAGTCAATATTGAAATGAGTGGACTTGAAGAAATAGCAATGCACTATGGTACACAAATGTCAGATTCTGTGTGGCGTAGTCGACTTTATCTGTAGATTCCAGCCGCGATGACTCTTCCCCTCATGCGCATTGGTAGGCATTAGGCCATCAGCGCTGTTCTGTCTGTTGGCGGTTGCGCAACCAATGACAGGCTGTCTTCCCTGCCAAGACTGTAGATCTCTGTTTCACAGCCCTGGAGCTTCTTTTTCATCACGGTCATCACCAACACAAAATTACAAATATCTAATTCTGACTGTCTCATATCTATAAGATTTATTTTGACCAAAAATGGTGAAATGGACTCCTTATTTGCTGGGAGATGGGGTAGAGTTGACTGAATACAGTTACTAGTGACGAGCAGTCTTGGTCGCTACCAAGTAGTGGTGATCAATTTTTCCCCAAGCCCGGGCATAGTGCGCAAATGTCTCTTAGCGAAAATATTTTCGCGATTGACTCAGATATGCCATTCCAGCTGATCCTTATGGCTGAGCTTATCTGCGATCTGATCTACAATTCTCCGCGTACGGCTCACCCCGAAACGCCAAGATCATATACGCGTATAGAGCTTGGCCCATATCATAACATGAATCAACCTATATATATCTATATCAACGAACCAGAAAGATCTTAATTAAACATCTCTGTTCATATCCCAGATTAAATTGACACAGTTTTTTTCATTCTCTTCGATTTTATCTTCTTTCGATATCTTGCTTCCGCCTTTTGCTACGCGCACTCTGCTATCCAATCTCCACCTCCAAATCCAACAACCGACAACATGGGCATCAGAGACTTTTTCGACAGCCGCTTCTTTGAGCACAGCTGGAAGAACAAAGTCTTCATCCTCCAGGTCGTCACTGTTACTATTGCTTTCATCCTCGGTATCGCCAAGGTTGCAACAAAACCATCAGGCATCCCGATGACAAGATCCGACATCATGGCCATAACAATGGTGGGCTACCTTCGGTCTCTGACCAACACATCATAAACTAATCTCACGTTTTCGCAGAGTCTTAAAACTTGTGCTTTCCTTGCCTACGAATACCTCACACAAAAGGTGGACAGGCTCAAAAGATTCGGAAGCCTCAAAGCCAATGCGATCTTAAACACCATGGACATCGTCTTCTGGGCGGTGGTGATGGGCTTGGCGTTCAGCATGGCTACTCGAGTCTGCATCGGTGCGAACTGCGCAATTGGGATCTTGGTCGGCCTAGTGGCGCTGGTCGTTACGTAAGTTGCTTTGCCTCAGACTCATCAAGGAACTGGCTGACACTGCGCAGAATCGTCAATTTTTGGGCGGCTGTTATCGCTTGGAAGGATCACAAGTACTTCAAACGCAATGGCGTCCGACGTGGTCATGGTGAGAAGTAAGGCGCTCAGTCCGGATAGATGACTTATTGATGAACTGAGCTACTTGTTTGGTTGGTGCTGTTGACTCGTTGAGGGCACACAAAGGTCCATTCTAGGCCTTGTTTAGCGGGCGATGTGAGCGATGGAAAGAAGAACGTTATGAGAGAAATGAGACTTTGAGATACACGATGGACAGTAGATGACGAAGAGAACCCTAGAATATACTCTACGCTAAGTCAACTACTAAATCCAGTGACTTTGTGAGTATGCTGACATACAACTGACCGGATAGAACCCTATATTGGACCTGACAGCTATGGCTTTAGCTTGCATCGCTCCCATATCAGAGCTTTGAGGTGTAATTGTATTTTATAAGGCTGCATTTTGATCATAGCAATAATACTTAATGGTATTCTAGTTGTATTACTAAATTTACCCATAAGACTTGGATGATTTTAAAGTATGGGTTATTATTATTACTGACATACCCTAAACTCAGCTGGAAAAGGTTTTCAAACGTAAAACGTGTTGTAAGCCCTACCTACACAAGAAGCCATAACTAATGAGGTCTAGCGTGAAGCGGGAGCCGAGTCAAAGGCGGCTCAGAACAAACTTTCTTGATACGCGTATTCAATGTCTCCACATCTCAACCCCTCCATTCACACGCACTGCCTCATAAGGCTTGGGCACCTTGGCTCACGTAACTCGACACTGATCAATGGGATTCTGTTCCGATTGATCGAAACACGTACGTATATCCGGTCGGAGATTTAATTTGATTATTTCTCGTAAATTGACTTTCCCTGAGATCACCATTTACCCGAGAAATATATCGTGTCAATGTCTCTGACTCTGCGTTGGAGTCATGAGTCGGATTTTCGAGTACGAGTGTTTCTTGTGATACGCGTATTTGGCGATAGCGTTGTTTCGGCCATTCCGTTATGTTTCGCGGTCGGATTTCTTATAACATGGCGTCTCGCTGCCTGGCCGCTAAGAATATTCTTCAATTCTTCCAAATCTCCTCATCCTTGATTGACTTGAGCCACCATGTCTCCAACACCAGATGACGACCAATCTAATCGACAGACGAGATATTTCGAGCTCCCTGCGAATGGCGAGCATACCGCCCCACTACCAGATGAACTACCGCCCTACCAAGCACTAGCGGAATTAGAAGCCACGACAACTGGTCGCGAGGATGGACGAATTGATATTGATCTTAGTTCGAGAATAGCTCGGCGACTGTCGAAACTGGTTCCGACGGGAAAGCCTCCCATTTCTTATGGACAGAATCAACCGCCTGCGTACACCGAGACAAGTGAAAGGAGCATTCGTCTCAATATCGTCATTCAGGTCGTTGGTAGTCGAGGCGACGTTCAGCCGTTCGTCGCGCTAGGTACAGAATTGCAGCGCCATGGTCATCGGGTGCGACTCGCGACACACGGCCAATTCGACAAATTCGTGAGGGAGTCAGGTCTCGAGTTCTTCTCTATTGGCGGTGATCCCGCTGAGTAAGTCCCCCAGAAACATCTATCGACGCAGCTAACCTCTTTGTAAAGACTGATGGCCTACATGGTCAAAAACCCTGGTCTCTTCCCTAGCATGAAAACACTACGCGGAGGCGAGATCCAGAGAAAACGCAAAATGGTGGACGAAATGCTGCACAAATGCTGGAGTTCCTGCATTGAGCCTGATGAACTCACAGGGCGACCTTTCGTTGCAGATGCAATCATTGCAAATCCGCCTAGCTTTGCGCATATTCATTGTGCGCAAGCCCGCGGCATCCCGTTACATCTGATGTTCACAATGCCGTGGACGAGTACGAGGGAGTTCTGTCATCCACTCGCGAATCTGAAGGCCAATGGGAGGGACATGTCGGCGACGGCTGCGAATTACGTGTCTTATTCATTGGTTGAGTGGATGACTTGGCAAGGGTGAGTTTTGATGTATTGCCCAAAGATGCCAATGTACTGATTGCAGATAGACTCGGCGATATCATCAATGCGTGGAGAGACACGATAGATCTGGAACCGATTCCCTTCAGCGAAGGGCCTTGCTTAACGGAGACTTTGGGGGTTCCAGTTACATACTGCTGGTCTCCGGCTCTGGTGCCCAAGCCAGCCGACTGGCCTGAGAACATCGGTATGTCTCTATCCCTGCCCTTACTGAACGTTCGCTGACGATAGCTGTGATAGATGTCTGCGGCTTCTTCTTCCGCGATGCGCCAAAATATCAACCTGAGCCAGATTTACAGCAGTTCTTGGCAAGTGGTCCGCCACCTATATACATCGGCTTTGGCAGTATCGTAATCGACGACCCGGAGAAGTTGACAGCCACTATTCTGGACGCTGTTCGTGCGACAGGGACACGGGCAATTGTTTCTAGAGGATGGAGTAAGCTTGGAGGTGATTCACCGGGTGACGATCAAGTCTTCTTTCTGGGAGACTGTCCGCACGAATGGCTATTTCAACACGTTACTGCGGTGATACATCATGGAGGAGCCGGCACCACGGCTTGCGGGCTTTTGAACGCGAAACCCACTACAATTGTGCCATTCTTTGGAGAGTAAGTCGCCGCATCCCTAACACAATTGCTCATACTGACCCTGGACAGTCAACCGTTTTGGGGTAATATGGTCCACGCTGGTGGTGCTGGTCCGGCTCCAATTCCTTTCAAGGCCTTGAACAGCAGCAACCTCGCCGAAGCCATTCTCTTCTGTTTGACACCCGAAGCTTCAGCGGCTGCACGACAAATCGCCGATAAGATGTCAAGTGAAGCTGGTGTCAGACGAGCCGTGGCATCCTTCCATGCGAACCTACCTCTCAACGCTATGCGATGCGACCTTCTCCCTAATCATTCTGCAGCATGGCTGTACGATAAGAAGGGGAAGAAGATAAAGCTTTCCAAGATAGCTGCTGAGATGCTAATCGAGAATGAGAAGGTGTCGTGGAATAACCTCAAGGTGTATGTTAAAAGTGACAGGCATGGGAGAAGTTTGCTGACGATTTTATAGTTACCAACCGCAACCAGTTCATATTGAGAACCGTCGTTGGGACCCGTTAACTGCGACAATTGCGACACTCGCCACGACTGGAGTTGGCATGGTCACATCAGCCTCTGACATCGTCGTCAAGCCCATTCAAGCACTGCGACCAGTGACCCCAAGTGGCAGCAGATCGGCAAATCGAGATTGGTCAGGGGACAAATCGAAACGCCCATCGGAGGAGGATGTCTTCGGCCGGCCAGCAGGCATAGATCTACCCTCAACACCACCAGGCACCAAAGGCAAAGACCCCCAACATGGTGCACTAGCAGCCGTCAAGGGCTCAGCTTCGGGTGTCGGTGGCTTCTTCAAGCACTACTCCAAAGGCATGCTTCTTGACCTCCCCTACGCCGTAACAGAAGGAATGCGCAACGCGCCCAAACTCTACGGCGGCAAAGCATACGACCCAGGCGCCGTGACAGACTGGAAATCAGGCGGTATAGCAGCCGGAAAGAACTTTGCGCACGGTATGGTTGAGGGGATAGGCGGTATAGTCATGGAGCCTGTGCGAGGGGCGAAGAAAGAAGGCGCTGCGGGTGCGGCGAAGGGTGTTGGTATTGGATTGTTGAATTTGGGAACAAAGATGGGTTCTGGGGCGCTTGGGTTGTTTGCGCTGCCGAGTCAAGGGGCGTACATGAGTGCGAGGGCGCTTGTGAAGAAGAAGACAGGGAAGAGTATCATGGAGGCGAGGAAGATTGAGGGGAGGGATGTTGTTGAGAGGAGTGAGGAGGAGACACGCCAAAAGGACAGAACAGCCGTGATGGACGGATTTGAGACACTAACGAGAGAGATGAAGAAATAAAGATAGACAGAACACTAGTAATAAGATCTGGAAAGAAATCCAACGCAGTCACTCATGGCAGCAGAAGGCTATGGTTCGTTCTATGTGCTCTTGATGCTAGTGCATCCTTGTTGCGCTACGTATAATTATGTAATTAAAGCCCCTATAAGATGACATCCAAGATGAAAGCCAAGCTTTTTTAAACTTCAACCTTTTTTATTACAGTCTTGTACAGGAATCACCACTTGGAAGGTATGTACACAGTCGAAACGGCACATAACTAACTCCTACTTGCTCACACCCTGTAGGACATTACTTCATCGAAATGGCGGTCTCTTCAGAAGCAGCTGCGATTATCCAGCGCAAGAAGGCGCAGTACTGTCGTTTCGCAGACTCCAATCAATGGGACCGCTTCGACAGCATCATGCTGCCCAACGCGACGTTTCTCTTCCACAACCCAGATGGTAGTGTGATCACGAAAGGAGATATAGAGTACTCGTGGTCATCTACAAAAGACTGGGTGGCGTTCTTCGAGAATGAGTTCAAGACGATGCAGACGATTCACATTGTTGGACCAGCGGAGATGGAGCAGATTTCGCCTGATGAGATTAAAGCCATCTGGGCTGTTACGTACCATGCTGGGACGAAGGAACATGAGGGTGGTATTCATGGAACAGGCGGTGGGCATTATCATGAGACGTGGAAGAAGGTTGGGGATGACTGGTTTATGGAGAGTTTGAGAATGGAAAGGCTTTACTGGAAGGTATTAAGCGTTTGACCGGTTCATTCGAGGCGACTACATATATCTACTTCTATGAAGAGCCGCTCAATCCGTTTGTTCCATTTGCCTTTTTGGCTTCAGAAGCATCCTCAGCATCAACGCCTCTATACTCAAAGTACTCACTCCATTCACGATCATTGATCAGATCCTGAGCAAGCCTCTTCTCATAGAAGATGGCAAACTCGCACCCCTCATCTGACTCAGGTGATGGGTCGCGAGGCGGGTACACAATGATAACACCCTCTGTGATACGATCGAGTAGGTGACGGTATGTAGCTGGCTTCGCGAAGCCAAAGTCTGCCGAAGTGATGTTTGCATCGCGATGGTCTGTCTGAAGAATTGATAGAGGAGGCTGCGCATCAACTCGGGTGTTCAGCGACGTCTTGTCGCGAATGGTAGCCACCATCTCCAGCGTCTTGTCAAGGTTCTCTTGCGTGACGCTATTGGTCAAGCGGCGGATATACGACGCCAACTCTGACAGAGACCACTCCGACATGATCTGTGCAACAGTTGGTTGCGTAACAGGCGCAGTAGGAGACGTTACAGCGAACATGACATTGTGCTGGATGCGCGGTGGCACCTTTGGGCTGTGCATTCGTCGTCTCATATCAATCGCTTCACACCAGTATAAAGTCGAGTTCGGATCGGGGTTGAAGACGGGTGCTCGGATACGCGTGAGATTACGCCAGATGAAGGCGGAGAAGGCATCGTATGTCGAGATCCACGTTCCGTCGGTGGGGGTGGCCTTGGCTTTGAGCTCGGCTGCTTTGCTCTTGGGGAGGTGGAAGAGCAGAGACACGCCGACTTGATGAGCAGGATGGCGCTCTGGGGGAGCTGGGCCATCGATCTTTTGATCCTCTGGGGGTTCTTGCTTGATGAGGCGCGAGACGTCGAGGTTGAGAGGATCCCAGCTTGGATGCTTGGTGCCGTTCACATCAGCGTAGCAGTTCTCAGCCAGCTGATGGACGAAGCCCGCCCAGCCCATTACATCGTTGGTATAGTGGTGATGATGAATGTTGAAGACAAGACCACCGCGGATGAAGTTGGCTTTGAAGGCTGACACGACAGGACTGTTGTCAGGGTGTGCTTCAGGCTTCTCACCATATGTCATGGGCGGTACACTCCATTGCTCAAGATCCCCCAGCGTCACCGCACTAAAATTCGTCTTCTCCAGATCCTCAAACGAGGGATACTTATCCGCATCCTCAGGTGCGTCAAGCCACTGCACAAAGAACCTCACAGTACTATCCCTCTTCTTGGTAAACGAGTGACCACCGCCAGGATCCTTCTCAATGGTCCCACAGTAGTGTCTCGCCTGAGCCAGCGTCCGCTCCAGCCCAGCCTTGAGGATCTCAGCGGCTCTTTCTTTCTCCGAGTCCTCTAGCTTGAAGAATAGGGCGTAGTTGTTGTAGCTGCAGACGGTGAGGTAGTCGAGCGTGGTCACCTTGAAACGCTCCTCTTCGGGGTCGTTTCCCCAGCCCAGTGGGTGAAGATGGTAGACTTGTTGCTTGGGCATGGCGGGCGTGGGGCGCGTGGTGGATATGGTGAGATGTGTGTGAAAGTATGCGTGATGGGGAAGAGTATGGGTGTGAGATTGAGCTGGATTTATGAGCCTGGTAGCCGAATGTGGGTTCTTGGCGGTATGATTCGGTGACCACTCACTTCTTCTTAGCTGGTTTTTCCAAGAAGAGATCTTACAGTATTAGCAGTGAGGAGTTATCTGGTTGTCAATACGAAGGAATATTGCCGAGTTGCTGGCTGCATGGAATTAACGAAATAGTTGAAACAATCGTCTTGGGAACAACCACCACGGTAAATGAGGAAGTGGCCTGATCCTTCAATGCAGCCAAGTCTTCTTGAACCAACGCAGCGTTACGGATACCAGGGGCCTGGTTGTCCGACAATTATCCAAGGATATGAAGTGCCGATCATCTGCAGATTTCTGATGAAGATGTTACCAACAATGCCAAGTTAGCCAAGTTCATGCAACGCCAGCAGGGAACCAGGGGTCAAGGAACTTTAAAGTCTGGAGCGGGACGTTGACGGGAGCTAATAAAAAGTCCGCGCCGTCTGCTATGCGAGAGATCAGACATTAATAGTCTTAGCTTGAATGTTATTGCAGATACCTACGGAGCAGCATGAAAACGAACTGAAGTCTTAGCATAATGTCATGATGGGGGACCCGATATTTGGGAGTAGCTGTCTTGGCCTGCAGACGGGTGCAACATTTCCGGTATCCCGGTAGTCAGCGTATATGCATCTGTTTAGATTTGTTAAGGATCTGCCCTGCTGGAACAAATTCGAAGCCATTTGTTGAAGGATTCAAATTGCAGTGACTGATCACATGTTGTTGGTTCACCCCTGCTTGCGTTCTTTTCTCTTGGTGGGTGGAGTACCTGAATCCTTCCGGGTGTTGTTTTCCAGTCTGAGTCGCATCTTAGATAGTCTCTCGTTTTGCACTCACAAAAAGATCATTTTAATGCTATGAGGCTGCTAACCACTCATAGCTTCACTTAGGTTTCTCACAATTGACGCCAGTGACAAAGTAATGAAACCTCACACGGCTCGGGCCAAGCCTAGCCAGGAACAGATCATAAACTTAATTGCTCGTTTGACCAAGAAGTGGCATGGGCTTGTAGCCGAGGTTCCACCGTATGGAGTTCATTCTCAGCCAAGACAGGGTTATTAGCCAGGCTCTTCGCACGCGGCACCAACGTCCCGAGTAAACTTGTGAGAAAACTATCACAAGCTCCCGCCACTAGCCCCTGGAACTTTCAACGTCCAACCCGCTGCAGCCAATGCCACCAGATTCCAATGAGCCAGGATTTCGGGGACTGGTAGCTAGTCTTGGATATGATCGCCAGGAGAACACAGACAGGGACATTAACGCAAACGGATGTTTCAATCAATAACTCAATTACGGCTTGCACCGACAAGATCTTTCAGTAATGAATGACCTTGTAAATAGGTAAGGACCTTCTATAGCATCAAGTCCAAAAGCAATTACTGTTTCGCCTCCCGGACCCGAAATACCGGGGTCGAGGCTCGCCACGTTTGGTGCCGAACTCTCCTTAACATGGGGCATCAAAGTCTTTCCGTAGGATCGTTAAAAGTCAGCTTGTTCCTTGACCTCTTGTACCTAAAGATCAAGAGACCTTGTTACTGTCCCGTGCTTTCATCATGGCTACCATTGATCTGGATGGACCGGCCCTTGCGCCTCCAAAGGGCGAGTTGTCGAATCTGAACGATCCTCCAAATCAGAATGGTCTGGCTTATACTGTTCTCATTCTCTGTGCGGTTATTACCACGATATGCTTCCTTCTGAGAGCTTATGGTCGGGTTTATCTGCTGAAGAAGTTTCAGACTGAAGAGAGTGAGTAGCGTACCTGATCCTTCCCGAGTCATGGCTAACGGAGTTTGAAGTTCTCACGACCTTGGCATATGTATGTTTGATCCTTTGACTGTGCTTTACATGATCTCTAACAGAACCAAGGGCAACTACTGGGGTGCTGCCTATGCGACGTTCAAGATGGTGGATACTCCTGGATATTTCGTGCATCAATGGAATGTCCGTCTCAAGGATGTGATTCCCACAAACTACGTGAGTACCCTTCAACCAAAACTATACAAACATAAAGACTGACATATCAGTGGGTTCTCATCTTTGGAGTCTGCTACTCCTTCGTCCTTCCGTTTCTCAAAATCGCCATCCTCGTTGAATGGTGTCGCCTCTTCGTACCGAAAGGCACACGAACAAAGAGCATCTTTTGGTGGGGGTGCATGATCATCGGGTTCGTCCAGGCTACATCCAACACCGCTATTGTCGTTGCTCTGAATATGCAGTGCAACCCGCATGAAGCCATCTGGGACTTCAGGATTCCTGGTGCCAAATGCTGGGACTTGCATAAACTTCAGGTCGCATCTGCCACGATCCACTTGTGCTGTGATATCGCCATCTTTTTGCTGCCCCAGCAGGTTATCTGGAAGCTGAAGATGTCTTGGAAGAAGAGGATGGGTGTGTCTGTTATCTTTGGACTTGGTCTACTGTAAGTGCATATCTCGAGCTCACCATACAGCTGCTAACAGGTACATGCAGAGCCTGTGTATCTGCTGCTTTCAGATTGGCTGTCACAGTCAAGTACGGCAAAGCCGCCGACGCTCTATACGCCCTCGCTCCTCTAGTATTCTGGGCCACCGCTGAAATGACCTGCGGCTTCTTCATCGTCTGCGTCCCGTGTATCCCCAAGATTCTCAAAGAAACCGGCGTCATCCGCAACATCAAGCGTGCATTTGGCATGAGCACTGCTCCCACGAACCCCAATACTGCAGACCGATATGGCAAAAGTGGAACAAAAGGTTCACAACTTTCCTCTACAGGCCCCAAGTCTTATTACAAGCTAGATGAGGATGGCGTACCACTTGGAACACTAAAGGGATCTGAGTCGACGGAGTATCTACGGGACAATGCCAATAATGGGCAGGGTATTACTCGGACGACGCAGATCAAGATCACGCAGGATAATCGCTCGACAAGCGACTCGGAAGGTCATGCTGCGTTTCCGGCGTCTCAAAAGCCCTGGGGTGTGTAGCGCATGAGTGTTGCCAGTTGACCGATGTTGCATGAACTATATAAAACGGGTCGATTGGTGGCATTGCCACTCTGTAAAATGCTGCAGTTGGTGTAAGAATTTGTATCATCTAAAATAAATATTTTGTGAAGCTTCAGATACCGAGGGTTAATAATTCAAGACCAAAGTTTTGCACTTCAGCATTGATGAGTGCTCTCTAAAATCATACCTGCTATCTGTGAGTACGGCACAAGACTGATGACATAGAATGAGGCCATTTCATGTTACATCGCGCATACCGAGACGCAGGATACGTCTGATCGTCGTCTAAAAATCCCCATTCGACCAAGAACGAGAAACGAACCTTGACAAGGAGACGAGAAAAGAATTCGTAATGCAAACCAGCCATGATATGATGTTGGTCCTCGCTAGGAGCAAAGTCTCATGAACTGTCTCCACCACGCAGGGAATAATACGAATGGCAAGGTGATGGGCAGGGATGAGCGCTGATCTCTGCAGGGGTCGGGCCTCTCTTGATGTCCCGGAAGTTTTCCTAGCTTCCTTTCCCGCCGCTCGCCTCGGAGGATCTAGCACAATTTACCCGACAGATCAGCGATTCCAAGTTTCAGGACTGCGGCGTGGTTTTTCGGCAGATGGGTATGTACAGGGTAAGCTACGGACTTTCGGACATTGGCTATTAACGGTATACTGTAAGACCTTTCAAAGAGGATCATCTACAGCAAGCGACGTGGCAGACGGGCAAAGTTCTAGAGTGGAACTTGAAAGCTGGCCGGGTGGAGCTAGATTTATTATCTTCAAGCTTATGTTTCGACCATTTCAAGGCGTGCCGGCCCGCGTTGCCTTGTTATAGCTCCGCGAAGCTAATTTCGACTGGCCAACTCGGGGGCATTGATGTTAGACTCCTTACGTGTTGACTGGTGTTTTCGTCAATGGAGCCTATTTCTGTCGTATATATGCAGGCCAAACTGGGCCTCTTCTGCATCAAACTTTGTTAATGCATTAGTTCAACCCAGAATTATTTCTCTGAGGTCAAGGCCTGTTATTCGAAGGATTCTTGTGCAGTAGCTTCAACGACTACTACAAGATAGGAATATTGATCCGTTCTGCAAAATGCTTCGGAGGAACTACAGTGGAGAGACAAGACCACTTAGGACCGTATTATCGAATGACGGTTAACCTCGATAGGGTACCGATAGAGTAGTTGGCCGATGAGTGATGTCCTTGGTCCTGAAGTAAAGTAGTATGAATCTTGGCATAGTATAGTACTAGAGTAGACTGTACAGTTGATCCTCCTGAATGACTTCCAATCACCAAGGCATCAACGACAAGATGAGTGATATTGCAATCGTTGGATACTCGTTCAAGCTCCCCCAAGGCGTCGAAGACGATGATGCCTTTTGGGAAGTTCTCGAGAATCGACGAAACTTGATGACTGACTGGCCTGAGAGCCGTGTCAAGACAGATTCATTTGCCAACAACAAGCATCAAAAGGTTGTACTTCTCATCAAGGTCCTGGTCCGTATCTGATACTGCTACAGTGGAATGGTAAAGGAGGGCATTTCATCAACGACGATGTCGCCGCTTTCGACGCTCCCTTCTTCTCACTTACGGCGAAAGAAGCTTCGGCCATGGATCCGATGCAGCGCTGGACGCTAGAAGCCACTTACCACGCTTTCGAGAATGGTGAAACACCAAACTCGTTCATAATGAACAAGTACTAACTGTTTGTCTTGTAGCGGGTCTCTTAGTCGACAGTCTCAAGGGCTCTCGCACCGCCGTGTTCTCGGCCTCTATGCTGGAGGACTACAGCAGGATGACGGCCGTGGACCCAGATAACTTGGAGCGAACGGCTGTGACTGGAAGTACTGTCTCGTGCATCATTCCGAACCGTGTCAGTTGGTACTTTGACCTTCGTGGGCCAAGCATCCACGTCAATACTGCTTGTTCTAGTAGCTTGTCGGCTGTCGATATGGCCTGCAAAGTTTTGAAGAGTGGCGATGCTTCATGTGTAAGTCACGGCCCACCTTCATCCTATGACTGACTAATTTCCACAGGCTGTTGTGACTGGCACAAACCTTCTTCTTGACCCTAGCATCTTCCAAGTTCTGGCTAACCAAGGCTTTCTCTCGCCTGATGGCGTTTGCTATAGCTTTGATGAACGGGCCAACGGGTATGCACGAGGTGAAGGAGTTATTGCCGTTGTTCTGAAGCCTGTAGAAGCTGCGATTGAGAATGGTGATATGATTCGAGCTGTGATCCGATCGATTGGTTCGAACCAAGATGGCCATACCCCGATTCTCACACAGCCTAGTTCGCAATCTCAGGAGGAGCTGATCCGCCATGTTTACACACAAGCAGATTTGTTGATGAGCGAAAGTCGATACGTCGAAGCTCACGGTAAGTGTCATATCGCAGCCCAACCAAATAATGAGCTGACCATGGAATCAAGGCACGGGTACACCTGTCGGTGATCCAATTGAGGTTAAAGCTATCGGACGATGCTTTAGAGAACATCGTTCTCACTTGGAACCACTCTACGTGTAAGCCGCTCACCCATCCGGAGAAGAGTGTTAACTGATGGAATGGACAGTGGCTCAGTGAAAGCAAACATAGGACATCTTGAAGGAGCCAGTGCACTTGCAAGTCTGGTCAAATGCATTCGTAATATTACCTATCTACATATCAAGGCGAAAGTACCTGAACTGACACTGCTAGTGATCCTTGAGAAAGGAGTCATCCCTCCCAACGCGCTTCTTCGAAAGATGAATCCAGCACTGAACGCGGACTCATACAACATCACCGTAAGTCCAAAATGCATGTGTTTTTTGTACTCTGTTAATTGAAACTGCATTAGGTACTAACGAAAAGCATCGAGTGGCCTGCTGAAGGCCTCCGTCGAGTATCTCTCAATTCTTTCGGCTTTGGAGGTTCAAACTCGCATATTGTCCTCGACGATGCACTTCACTACTTGCAGGATCGCGGCCTCAGCGGGATCCATAACACGGCCCTCATCCCAAGGCCTGTAACCAACGGTTCAGGTATCACTAACGGACATGGGCCAGCTCATCCCAATGGTGCCAACAGAACCAATGGCGTGAATGGTGTTGCAAATGGCCACTCAGACGTTGAGCTTCCCAAGCTTCTAGTTTGGACTGCTGCCGATGAAAGGGCAGCCAAGCGCACTATCGAAGCTTATGACACCTTTTACAACGAGAAGGTATCAGGGAACAGCAAGAGGCTTGACTCTTTGGCATCGACTCTCGGTACACGCCGGAGTAACATGCTTTGGAGAGCTTCTGCCGTAGTTAACGGATTAACGAACCAAGTATTGTCACCTTCGAAGCCTATTCGAAGCTCAGAGGACCTTGGCCCGGCTTTTGTGTTTACAGGTCAAGGCGCGCAGTACGTTAACATGGGCTTGGGACTTGAACGGTATCCTATCTACAGGGAGACGCTAGAGAAGATCAGTGAGATTTACTCCAGCTTAGGGTGCTCGTGGGACCTAATTGGTGAGTAAATTCTATGAGTGACATCATATACGCTTGCTGACGAATATGATCAGACGAGCTAAGCTGCGGTGATAACATCAACATGCCACAGTACAGCCAGCCGCTTGCAACTGCTGTGCAAATTGCCTTGGTCGATCTGCTCGCTAGCTTCGGTATCACCCCCAAGGTGGTTATCGGCCACTCTTCGGGTGAGATCGCTGCAGCGTACGTATCATCAATGCTCTGGAGTGTGGACGAGTTTGCTAAGTCGTCCTAGATATGCATCCGGCGGACTGTCTCTAGAGTCTGCCTGTAGAGTGTCCTACTTCCGTGGTCTCTTGGCTGGAAAGCTAAGAGAGGCCAACACATCATCTCCAGGCGCCATGTTGTCTATCAACCTAGCACCGCATCACGTCTCGGAGTATATGGAGAAAACAATTGTTACTACAGTCAACGTGGCATGCATCAACAGTCCTCTCAACGTCACTCTCTCGGGGCCTGAAGAAGCTATTGACAAGGTCAAATCTCAGGCTGATCGAGATGGGATCTTTGCGCAGAAACTCAAGACCGGAGTTGCATATCACTCATCGTCTATGGAAGCCATAGCGAGCGAGTATCTCGCTGCACTTGAAGGACTCATCAAGAGAAAGGATGGGATAAAAGTCCCAATGGTCTCGTCTGTTACCGGCAAAGGTATTTCTCTCGAGACACTATCAACTGGTCAATATTGGGTTGACAACATGCTATCACCTGTTCGATTCGCCGAAGTAGTACAGGTCATTTCAAACAAGAACTCAGAACGCAAACTTGGCTTGCCTAACATTACTGACTTGATTGAGATTGGTCCTCACCCAGCTCTCCGAAGGCCTGTGAAAGACACCTTGAGTGAGATGTCCGGTACGGCTAAGGGAGTAAGATATAACTATGTCTTGCATAAATCGCACCCGGCATCTCAAACCACCCTCGAACTGGCTGGACAGCTCTTTTGCCAAGGCTATCCCGTTTCCATCTCGGCAGTCAACCAAAGAAATAAGAAGGAGAACTTTCTGGTTGATTGTCCCAAGTATCTGTTCGACAGATCACAGCGATACTGGGCCGAGTCACGCCTAAGCAGAGACTTCAGGCTGCGGGAGGCTGTCAAGGGCGAGCTGCTTGGGGTGAGGGTTTCTGACTGGAACCCACTAGAGCCTCGATGGAGGAACTTTTGGAGCATTGACTCATCTCCTTGGACTAGAGATCACAAGGTGAACTTTTATGATATAGATGCTGTGACACAACTAACGTATATTAGATCAGTGACACCGTCCTGTTTCCAGCATCTGGCATGCTCCTCATGGCTATTGAGGCCGCTCAAGAGATGACTCCAACTGATCGTGCTGTCTTTGGGTATAACATTGAGAAAGCTGAGTTTATGAGCCCCATCATTGTGCCAGAAACTTGGGAAGATCGCCTCGAGACGCAAGTCCGCCTTCGAGTTGCCGACAAACAACAGGCTGAAAGATTTGATGTCAGCATCTTCACTTACTCGCGCAATGAGTGGGCCGAGTGCTTCACTGCGAGCATTTTGGTCGAATATCATGATACCGACAAGTATGAGAAGCGACGACTAGGCCACGAGAACATCCGGGGGCAGTATCAGAAAGTAGCTGAGACGTGTACTTCCCCCATCGACTCGCGCGTCTTCTATCATGATGGGACGGAAGTTGGATTGCAATATGGCGATCGGTTCCAGCTGATGCGCAACATCAAGTGGGATGGAGAGACCTCATCAGTGGCAAGAGTTGATCTACCACAGCCAAAGTTCACTATCAAGGGCCTAGTCCATCCAGCTGTGCTCGACCAAGCCTTCCAAGTTCTCCGAGCTGGCTCTGGTCAGCAACCCGCAGCCAATGTCCCCATAAGACTCGAAAATGCATGGTTCACCTCCAAAGCATGGAAAACACCTTCGGTTCAGTGGATGTGCAGCGCGACTCCGACTGTTCACGGTTACGGAGAGCAAGGCGAGGTCGTGGCTTTAGCAGAGGACGGAGAAGTCCTTTGCTGCATCGAGCGTGCAGTTACATCTGCTGTCTCGGGTGTAATAACCCAAAAAGAGAAGAAACTGGTTTACTCAATTGAGTGGAAGCCACAGTTCAGCATGCTTGGTCCAGACCAACTTACACGACTATGCGCCACTAATGCTGTGCCGAAAGACGACAGCGCAGTCCTGGAGAATCACTCGAAGCTCTGTAATACACTCGAGATTGTAGCTGCTCGTGTTTTGAAGCGTATCGACAAATCCAGAATTCCAGCGGATTTGCAGCGGCATGTCGAGTGGATGGAACACCACGTCAGTAAGTTGTCAGACGAACATCAGGCGGAAGCAACAAAGATCAGTGATGAGGAGCTGGAGTCTCGCCTGGGTGAGGTTGACGCTGTCCTCCCAGCATGGAAGTTATACACAACGTGCGCACGAAAGTTGCCTCAGATTCTCTCTGGGGAGCTAGACCCTTTACAGGTGGTATTTGAGTCTGATCAAGCCGATGTCTTCTACGCGGATCTCTTCCGGAACCTGTGCGCAGATGGCCAACTTAACCATTTGCTTGACTTGGCGTCGCATGAGAACCCAGCTCTGAGAGTTCTAGAAGTCGGTGCTGGAACAGGTGGAATGACGGGGCATGTCATATCAGCTCTACAAGAACGCGAGGAGCGCACTGGAGGACTGGCGTTCTCAGAGTATACGTACACAGACATATCGCCTGCTTTCTTCGAAACTGCAAGTCAGAGATGGCCAGAGCTCAAGTCCCAAGGCCGCATCACTTTCAAGACACTTGATCTGGACCGCAGCATCGATAGTCAGGGTTTTGAGCCTGGGTCATATGACTTGGTCATCGCGGCCAGTGTGCTTCATGCTACCCCATACCTGGAAGCCACGATACGCAATGTTCGCAAAGCTTTAAAGCCCGGTGGTCGCCTCATCCTCCTCGAGGTCATCAACCCAGATGACATCGCTACCAACTTCATGGCCGGGCTTGTGCCAGGCTGGTGGGTTGCTCGCGAGGAGTGGAGACCGCATTCTGCTGCTATACCAGAGCATCTTTGGGATAAGTGCCTCAAGGACAATGGATTCTCGGGAAATGACTTGGTGATTCGAGATTATCAAAATGATCAGTGTCATATCATGAGTGTAATCGTCACCACAGCCAGTGAGTCTAGGCAAGTAGTTGAGAAAAACGCATCAAAAGGTCGCCTAGTCATGCTCGTCAGTGACGAGGCGTCGACGAAGGAGCGGGAGCTTGCAGATCAAGTTCGCGCACTAGTTGATCCAACACTAGAGCGGCGTACAGCCATCGTTCCATTCTCGCTACGCCCAGTTCAGAGTGAATTAGCCAATTTGACAAGTGATGATCTTGTCATTAGCTTCGCTGAAGCTGGGGACAAACCTCTCCTCTCAGCTCTCTCGGAAGAACAGTTCAGCTGTCTTCAGTTCTTGATCAGCAAAGTCTCGAACCTTCTCTGGGTCTCCTCAGCCAGCATCAGCGACCCAATGTGTCCAGGCTATAGCGTCGCTCAGGGCTTCTTCCGTTCCATCCGCGCCGAGCAGCCTGAAACTCACATTGTCACCCTAGCAATGGACAGTGAAATGGCTCAAGCTTCACAGGCAGAAATCATCTCAGAGGTCTACAAGACAGCATTCGATACTGGAACGCCGTCAAAAGAAGTTGAGTACATTGTTCGAGATGGTGTCATCACCACAGGCCGCGCGGTTCGAGACATAAGCACTGATACTGCATTGCGATCCCTTGTTTCCAAACAGCTGCAACAAAAACCTTGGGGTGAGGGGCCAGCGTTGAAACTTGGTATTAGCCAACCAGGATCATTCGAGTCACTCCAGTTTGTGGAAGACCAGTCTCACATGGAGGAACTCGGTCCGTGTGATGTCGAGGTCGAAGCAAAAGCTTGGAGTCTAACCTCTCGCGATCTTGACATTGCCCTTGGCCACCCTGAAAAGCGAACCGAGGAGTTTGGCAGTGATTGCGTTGGTGTTGTCACCCGTATTGCGAAGAACTGCAGCACTACCATTCGGATAGGGGATCGCGTGTCTATGGTCTCTTTTGGTTGCATGAGGAAGTATCCTCGTGCCGACGAAACAAGCATCTTCAAGATTCCCGAAACGCTCAAATTTAAAGATGCTGCTTCGCTCACAATTCCCGGATTGACTGCATGCCATTCAGTTCTCAATGTTGCGCGCGTACAAGAGAATGAAAAGGTGTTGATTCACTCGGCTGCGAGCAGCGCAGGTAAGATTGCTGTCAAGCTCGCTCAGACACTGGGTGCTCAAGTGTTTGCTACTGTGTCGACAGCGGCTGAGAAGCAACTACTGATTAAAACTATGGGCCTGAGCACAGATAATATCTTTGACAGCAATCCCCCATATCTTGCTCAAGATGTGATGAGAGTCACCGAAGGAGAAGGGGTTGATGTGATACTCGACTTTTCTCGGGACAATTTACTCACACCGCTCTCTTGCGTATCTGATGGCGGGCGAATCGTCAGCCTTGGTGGTCGGGATAAATTAGAGACTCCTTCGCTGGCTACAGAGATCATGTCAAGAAATTTCACCTTCTCTTCCATTGATATCCTGCGTCTGAAGCCCAAAGTCTTGAACCAACTGGCGAAAACAATGATGCAGCTTCTAGCTCACGATAACATCCACATGCCCCAGCAATTGCCAGTTTACAGGGTATCCAACATCAAAGATGGCTTCAAGAAACTACAAGAGGAGGATACCATCGAGCGTGTGATAGTGACAGCAGAACAAGGGGATATAGTTCCGGTAGGTCAATACCAGCCTGGCTGCTACATTTTTAGCTAACTCAGAACTTTGCAGCAATTTGTTCAAGACCGTCGCCCATGGACATTCGATGGCTATTCCACCTATTTAGTGGCTGGTGGATCTGGAGGTCTCGGTCGAGCCATTATCAGATGGATGGCTGACAGGGGAGCTAAACACCTGATTGTTCCCTCTCGATCTGGTGCGACATCTGAAGCAGCTGCACAGTTGGTAGCCGAGCTGGCATCCCGCGGTGTTAATGTTGTTGCGCCCAAGTGCGATGTATCTGTTCACGATGATGTCGCAGTCATGCTGGAAGAATGCTCTCACACCATGCCCCCTATCAAGGGCTGCATCAACGCCGCGATGGTTCTGCAAGATGCCATATTCCAGAGCAACATGACATTCCAGCAGTGGCAACTCACCATACGGTCCAAGATCAACACCTCTAAGAACTTGCACGAGCTTCTTCCCAAAGATCTCGACTTCTTCATCCTTCTGTCCTCTCTTGCCGGTGTCGTCGGTCAGATGGCTAGTGCAAATTATGCAGGCGGCTGCGCGTATCAAGATGCACTAGCCAAACATCGGAGAGCGCATGGTCATAATGCACTGTCTCTCGACATCGGATGGATGAGCAACATTGGCATCATTGCTGAAAAAGAGGCGTATCAACGTCAGAGACAGACGTCGAATGATATGCAGCCCATCGATGAGAAGGAGTTACTTGCTTTGCTGACTCTATGTTGCGATCCAAACATTCCGATTAACTTACCGCCATTGTCAGAGGGACAGGTTCTTTTTGGTCTGCGAACACCCGCGGATATCCTCAGTGAAGGCCAGAAACCTCCAGCTCTTCTCGAACGACCTCTCCTCAGCGCATTCTCATCCTTAGCAGGCAACAACAATACACCAACCCAAGCTGTTGAACACGTCGATAACGCGAGAGATGTCTTCCAAAAGTCTTCAGATGCTAGAGAGCGGCAACAAGTCGTCATACGGGCTATAGCTGCCAAGCTTGCGCGAGCCATGTCCATCTCGCCTGAAGACGTTGAGCCAAGCAAGCCACTGTCGTCGTACGGAGTAGACTCGCTGATGGCGGTTGAGTTGAGGAATTGGATTAATAAGGAGTTCAGCTCTACGGTAGCTGTGTTTGATATCATTGGCAGTACATCTATTGCCGGGGTCGCAGAGGTCGTTGAGACGCGAAGCTCGATTTGAACAGCCCTTAAATTTCAGCATAGTCGAGCTTGGGTGCGTGAGTCTGTCTTTGGAGTATATGAGGTGCAAGAGACAAGAATCACAGTTTCTTTCCAGGCAGTATTATAGAATGTATTGATATCAGATTGTTAATCTCTGTGAGCTCAAGTTTAGAACTTCATCCTGTCCAACTGTCCTCGCTCCTCTATCCAAGCACTTTTCTACTTGGCAACGACCAGCTGGCCATCAGGGGTATGGTTAATGGTGACAACAGGTGAGCGAACATTAAAGTCAATCTTAATTGGCTGCCTTCCAAGCTTGGCGGGATCCAGGAGCTGTCCAGTCTGGAAGCTGGGACCAGTAGCGACGTAGAAGACGTTGGAAGGCTGGATCTGGTACTGATTGCCAGGCTCAGGCCTGAATGTAGCGGTTGCTACGCGGTCGTTACCGTCAGGAGAACTGGCCACACCAACAAAGATATTATCTATTGTGATTTAGTCAGTACCAGTAACATTAGGTTTTGATCGTTGACTTACTCTCAGTGGCGATCTCAAGGGTAAAGTCGTTCTTGGTATCAACTTCGAAAGCACCAGAGCGGGCAGTGTCGTTGTTGGCAGCCCTATCGATAGATGCATTTCCATTTGCAACAGAGATGCCGAGAGTAGTTCCAGAAACCAGACTACCGTCGCCAGCCGTAGAGCCGAGGGTGACAGGCTGAGCTTGGGAGACGAACGCCTTGGCGCCATCCTTTGCACCGCCCTTCCACTTGCCGACTATGGCGTAGTAGTTCTTCCACAGCTCAAACTCGGCGGTGGCACCATCAGGTGTGCCATCAGCAGTCTGGTAGGCATTGGTCCAGATGCTAGACTTGGAGATACCGGTGACCTCGGGCTTTTCTGTGAAGAGGGTGTAGTTCTGGGAACTGCCCGATCTGTTGTTGATGACGATAGTGAACTTGTTGACCATTTTGGCGGTGCTAATGGGGTATCAAGAAGAGTTGGGATTGTGTGTATATAATGAAATAAGAAGGAATAATGAGGGAGATGCTGAGTTGTGGAAGATATATGTTGACGATTGATCGAGACCTTTATATACCATTTATCCTGTGCTTACTGACGTCTTTGATGGTCTCACTCTGACATGCTATGATGAATCTCGTTCTAGATGCAATATTTCATGGGAGGCTGGCGCGGCAACTGCAAGCTAGTTCGCACCATTGGCTCACTATGCCCAAAGTGGAGGACAAACACTCTAAGCGCGAAGCTGGAAACTGCATATCCCTTGAGCTAGTAACCAGACGATCTGCCTCGTATAAACTATGGTCTAACCCCTCATTTAGTCAACTTTTGTCAATATTCCTCTCGCATCACACAATCTGCTCTTTCCATCTACAGCAATCCCCTCAATATGAAAAGGCCTCTTCTAGACATGCACGTGGCTCCCTCTTCGTCATGGTCCACGAATGACAAGCCACGCAACATCACAATCACAAACTCCACAGGCAGCACTCAGAGCTACGCCCTGTTCGCCGACACGCCAAAGATCACGCCAGGAATACCAGTGATCAGCAACAACATCATCCTAGTCCTGCGCGGCGTGGCTAGTGCCTCTGGCCAAGCGTACTTTACGCTTCCCAAGTCTCCCTTCTACGCCGTCTGCGGCACAAGCTACGGCGGTGAGTCCACGGTCGAGACTACAGTCGAAGTTCTGGATTCGAGACCTGTTGAGGTTGGGCATAAGGCGGATGACCAGACGTTGGTAGCGGGTACTACGCTGGAGCTAGTCATCAAGAGGGGAACGCCCAACTTTGCGAACAGGCCTGATATCGTGCCTTCTGGCCATGAGGGATGTTTCTGTATTCGGACCAGCAGCGAGTTTACGCATAGTCAAGCACGTGCGGGCAAGTCTAGATCTCAACCCCTCACTTATCCCCTACGCTTAGACTAACATCGCTAGGGGACTTTGTCGTCGGTGTCTCGCTGTTCAAGAAGCTATCACGCTACTTCGGACCATTTGCTACGTTCAGACCTGCACCTGGGGCTGAGTATCAGATCCAGCCGCTGAACCGTTTCTACCTCGCTGTTGGAGACTACGATGTACGCTCGCCTACGCCAAAAGGCCTTGAGACGAGGAGTTGTCTGATTGACTTTAATGTTTTGGAATTGGATAATGTGCAAGTTCATCATACGGAGACGGGTCGGTTGTTTGTGAAGTCGGATTTCAATGAGGATTGAGGGGGGGTTGGCTGCATGGTCCCGAGATCATGGGATGGGACGTGCAGCTGGGATATCTTTACGCTCGATATAGCTTTCTTAGCCAGCCACAAAGTCTACCTGTATCAATTAAATGTTGGGTGAACCGATCTAGGTGATATTAGCGCATCGGGGTACCATAAGCGATTGAGCGATGTATGCCTTACACCAATGTCTTCCGAAAGAGAACGGCCTGTTCGCGAGATCTTGGATAGCGTGCAGAAAAGGTTTACACTATCGATCAGTATTTTAAAGATCCATAGCGTCTTTCCCATCTTTTTCAGCGCTTAGAGCCGGCTGGCTAAATGCACTTAGGGGCTTATTACCATTGTTGCAGGTGTTGTACTAGGCTTGCACATAATATTTGAGCTGGCATGGACCCTGTATTCCACGTTACGGTATTCTAGCAGATGCTGACCTGGTCCTCCTAAACCACGCGAGTCGATAATACCATAGAAAACGCCTCAAGCACCTGTAACAAGAAGCACAACATGTAACACATCCTCTGCTTTCGCTCCATCCAGTTGCTCAATGTCGCCACTATCGAGGTCGGCGACGTCGCCCGCGCTAACTCTTTCACTTCGGGTCCTGCTAGCACGTATAAGGTCGGCGCATACTGCCTCGGCGAATATGTAGCCTATTTTATAGACGCCGCCTTTATAAGTATAGCATGTATCCCTGTATTCATGGTATGAGGGGTTCTTGATAAGTAATTAAATGATTTGTTACTACTAAATCTACTATATGGCTTTCTTTGAGCCGTCTGGTTGCCAGTACGGGCCTGCTCGACCCCCGGGTCATACCTATATCCGGTACTCGGCCGTCTGGATCTGTTCTAGACTTTCCTCAACGTGGAAAGATAGATTAGCTGCCCTCTGCCCTGTTTCTTGGTCCCATTTGTGTTCACTATCGGTCCCAACTCTGGCATCGGAACAGGAAGTGTTTGACCGCTCCTATGCCTTATCGACAAGAACGCACTCCGTCCAACGTGACGCCAGTTCTACTCAGGCAGCCTTTCGGCCGTATTATAGTTAGGCGAAGTTGGGTGATGATCCTGGCTTAGCTCTACGACAAATTACCTCGGACATCTTTTGTTAGGTACTCGATGCCGCAGGGATCTTATCTGTTATCTACTTTTGGTCGAGTTCTCTTAGTTAAGTGACCCGATGAGGCTGTCACTTCATTGGTTTCTCTCCTGCGGCTGTTCTGTCCTGTGACAGGCGTCCCCTTAAAGATGAATAATGGACTGGATTTCGAAGTTCCTGATAAATTTCGAGCCTAGAATCTCGACGATGAGACTGATATGACGATATAGATTGACTTTGAATATAGATTAGCAACATATATACCGTCATGATATGTATAAAATGTCTACGGGTGCGACAAATTCATCCTATGATTATGGGCGGACGATGGTAGATGCTGCTAAGTATAATGCTCCAATGTCTGAAGCCTAATTTAGAGTTTATGGTAACTATTTAATAAGGGTAAATGTATAAGAGTATTTAAGAAGAAGAAAGATGCCAGTCGTCAATGATGAATTGATATGACTGGTATTCACCAAGGTGCCCTGCTGCGCCCTGCTCCAGCAAGACTAGAACCAAGTCTCTTGCGCCCCTACAGGCACTGTGAGAACCACCGGTTGCCGACTTGGCATTTGCTTCCAGACTGGCAGCACGTGGGGCCCTTGAACTCGAGGCCACCGCATTGGGCAAACTTGACCGCACATGTCGAGCTAGCGGGAGTGGTAGCAGTGGGCGTAGCACGTGTGGTGGTGGTCTTGACCAGGGTCGTGGCGGCGGCGGCGGTGGGGCCGCTGGCGGCGGCGCCGTTCCAGACAGCAGGACCCGGGAAGGAGAAAGGCTTAACGCCTCCGTAGATGCTGAAGTTGGCGTACGCATCGGTCGACTTATAGGCACCGGGGAACTTGACAACAGGGCCAGGGGTGCCGCTACCACCACCAGTAACCTTGATTTGCACGCAGGAGACAAAGTGTTCGGGCTGGTTGACGTGGGACTTGTGGATGCCTGTAGTGAGGGCAGTTGGTCAGATTCTGGCCGTCTTAGGTATGGAGAAAGGGCCTTGAGGACGTACCAATATGCTCGACGCGCAGGAGATACTCGCCGTTGGGAGTGTTCTTGGGAATAGTGGTAGTCAGGGTGTTCTTGTCCCAGCTGCACCAGGCATTGCTAGTGAAGTCGCCTTTCTCGTTGCAGACACCTGACTGACCAATCTTAAACCAGTCACCTGAACCATCGTAGGCCTTGACATCGCCAGTGGGGGCCTTCGACATGTAGAACAACGAGGGGCCTGTAGCGAGAGTTAGCGTTCCCTGTGCCATGTTTACCTCCTTCTTGGCAGGAAAGGGTTATTCAAGGCACTGACCAGGGTGCTGCATGGTAGCACCAACAGCAAGCTTGACGGTTACGCTGTTACCAGCAGCGACCTCCAGGGTCTGGGTTTTTCCGGCATTGGTAAATGCACCCTGGTTGCAACGGGCGTCCGGGCCGTCAATAGTGGAGCCGTCACGGAGATCAACAGCCGGATTGGACGAGAACTTGATAGGGTTGTACTTGGTGGGACGGGTGAACTCGCGGATGTAACGGAAACTGGGGGTGGCGGCGCCATTGAGAACGACCGAGTCGAAGAAGTAGTGAGCCGATGCCACCTGGGCAATGGCGGAAATGACAACCGCGGAAATCTTCATAATGACGTTGTTGAGGTCTAGCCTGATAGAATAAAGAGTGACTAATAGTGAGGAAGAAGCGAAAAGCGGAAGGCAGAAAGCGAGGTAGGTTGAAATATCTTGACGGTTCGGGTTTATGAAGTGGGAGAGCAGACCCTTTTTGTAGATTGGCATTGATACCGAAAATGACAGAATCGTAAGTGCGGGGCCTTTATTGCAGATTACCCTGTATTATTTTAACGTTAATTATAGGCATAACGATTTATAGCGCTACTTGAGCAGCCGCCATGGATGGAACCGGCTGCTGCTGTAATGATTGGTGGAAACAAACTGGACCGAATACGACGGAATCGTAAGTGCAGGGCCTTTGTTGCAGATTACTGGTACCTTGTGGTCCTTTTTTTCACTTATTTCCCCGTATT